>VMKM01000057.1:397500-591856 GCA_008360985.2 Macquaria ambigua | reverse complement strand
TATATATAAAAACTTTAATATTGGGTATTACTCAGTGATCTTACTTTCAGTGTCCATGGGTGACATTGAAGGCTTCCCAGTCCCATTTTACGGCTGAGCAGTATATGATACACATTTACTATCAGTCTCTGTTAGTGTATATGGCTCTTCAGCCGCTCTCTTTCCCAGTCACATCTTACTCAGGGGAAAGATGCTTGACTTGCAGTTGCAGCTTACTGTTGCTTCCTTTACATAATCATGTCAGCAGGGTTTTGTGATTGATTGGATCAAGATCGGTGCTGACTAATCAAAAATTAAATGGTGAAAGCTGTCATAATTGAATAATCATGGTAGTCTCAAATGGGATTTTGTTTTTAAATCGCTTTTAAATGTGGCATTTAATTCGAAGTTGAATACTTTCTTTTTAATTGGCAGGACAAAATAACCAATTGAAGACATCCCTTTGGGTCTGGTATCTTCTTGGGAGCATGAATCATTGAATGAATCATTAGTTAAATGTGAACGTCTCAGAAATGTGTGTGAACATGTCAATAGGATTTGCCTAGTAGCCCTGTATGTAGCATCATGCCTTCATTAGATTTTCATTTCATCCCCAGCAGTGTTAACCTCAGCCTTGTTATACCTGTGCGTACATGCTGGCAGATGTGGGAGCACTTCCAGCAAAACAAACAGTGTGACCCAGTCTGCTTGTTTGAAAAACGTGAACAGAAACAGTGCAGTGACTGACACTGATAAACAACATACGTAAAAATATCAATGATTCTTTCCTGTGATCTCATTAAAAATACAATAGGCTCGAATGTTGTGCATTTGGGCACAGGCCAATGGGTGCAGCTAACTGACTTTTGCAATTTGGGTGACCAGAGGAACAGCAAGAAAATGGGGCTCTGACTTAGATAAAAACAAAAGACAAAAAAGTATAGTAAACACATTATTCGTAGGTGAACTTAAGTCAGGCTTCAATAACATTTAATCAAATCATCTCCTCTCAACCCCTTTAAAAGCAGCAGATAGTTTCTTAAAGGCCAGCTCTTTTGATTTTTCAACTCGCTTTTCTATTTACTCAGCACCAGCACACATTTAATAATCCGTCACCCACAATTAGCATGATAACGTTCACCAAATTAGAATTTTATCCTTTGGGGACCATAAACATCAGCACCAAATTTCATGGCAATAATCTGTTCATTAGTGTTCATGACACTTAACTGTGGACCAAAGTGTTGAACCAATAAAAAGGACTGAGGGACGAACATTGCCATCCTTATAGCCACATGCTTTGTATAGACACTTTTTTCCCCCCAAAATTCCCATAATTAGCTTCTGTTTCTGATTAGCATGCTCAGCATTCTAGCATTATGGGACACTTCACAAAAGTGATACTAAAATATTTTTAAGTCTCTCACATTTGTACTGACAGACTCTGAAAAAAAGGCTGGCCTTTCTTCATGCCTCCAATAGGATTCGTTGATTCTTATTCGTGTGGAAATTACCTACAAACTTGAGATGGGTGTTTTTGGAGGCGAGTGAGCGAATGCTGTTTTTATGCGTGTAGATGTGTCTTGTCTTAACTAGCTCAAATACCTCTTCAAGGCCTTTATTTAAACTTGTGCCAAAAGAGTGCAAACAGCACTGAATAGACGAGGAATGAAAGTATTTGTCGTTACTCTGCAGCATTCCTTTGACAAAAGAGAGATTATCTTAACATACAGAGAGGCATTTGGAAGGAGCCCTCTGGCAAAGAGTTTTGTCAACATTTCTGTGCTTCTGTATCACTTGTTCACTCACTCACTCATTCACCCACTCTCTCTGTCTTTCTCTCAGACACACAGGTAGTATGTTTAGTACACTTTATTTAGGTGGGTGAGGCAATAGGCTGCATGCATCTCAGACATCACTGATCACCGTCAACATAATCTCTTGACAGAGTAATTGCGGGAAGCTTTCATGCCTTTTTGAGTTTGTCTGCTCTCACTGGCCATCTGTTTTGTGCACCCCACCCCCGCCTCCGCCTCTTACCTGCAAGACCAATGTACACGCCATTTAAATAAAAGTAGAGAGAGGAAAAACTTATTCACACCCTTTTTAAAGTAAAGTTAAAATCGACGTGGAGGTAAGCTGTAGAGGAACAGACAATACTGAAGATGTAATAAGGTGGTTCAGGTGTAACAGTGTTGTTAAAAAGTAATTTTATTGTAAGATAATCTTGATATAGTTTGAGCATAGCAGGAGTTTTAAGTGTGAGATTTATGTCTAGAGTCAAGTGCACAAAGGCCATGGCCAGGTGTGTAGACTACTCTCTGCAGTCGATAAAACCACCATCATTCCTATCATCACAACCTCCACTTTCATCTATTTGTACCATGCTCTCATGCCGCAAACGGGCAAAAATTTGTGCACACTTGTATCTCGCCATGAACTTTGTGTGACAGAGAAAGAAATGCAAACCGGTTACCTCCACTCTTGCCATGGCAACGGACGCGACAAGAAAAGCGATCCTGTACCTGTGTATCTGTCTCCCTAATGGTCTGTGTGTTAGTGTAACAAGATCTGTAAAAACTCCCCTCAATGACATTTTAGATCCCCCACTGTAACTGACCTGGGCTGGGGAGTCACAAGTAGGATTTAGGTGAGTACTCAGCCTTCTCTCAGGTTCCTGTTCCCCTTTTCCTAATGAATTCAACCATAAGAAGACTTGAGATGAGGCCCCTTTTTCCATATGGCCAGGATATTATTTACTCTTGTATGAGCTGTGTTATGTTTGCAAAATCTCATTAATGCAAAACTTATACTTTTCCCACATCATCTATGTTTTTAAAATCTCTCCAAATAGATGCTCTTACCCATGTTTTTGATTTAACATACCAAATGAGAGTCTATAATGTGTTTACCTTTTCCTTTTGGGAGGAAAAGCTCTCATTGAGAATGCTGTGGGGTGACTGCTGAAGTGTCCTGCATTATAGCACCTTGCAGCTTCACTGTTGGACTGCACCACTCGGACCACTCCTAACTCTCCTATTCCCTCTGCTGGGAAAGGCAGATATTACACACCCTAAACAGAGTACAAAACATAGACTACAGTAATTACTTTTATTTTAAGTGTCATCTCTGCGTTTTGAGCCTGAGATGACCCACGCTGTGTTCTGGCTTTGCTCCAATCTGCTGCTTTCTCTGGGAGGGCCTGGTCTAGGTGAGAGCCTCGCTGACACCCCTCTGTATGAAATATCAATGTGAATGACTCACTCCCAAGTTTGGTGTCAATCATCATCGCAAATGCCAAACCCATTATCACCAAATCTTTTCAAGAAGTTGTTTTGTCCATCTGGTGGCAGAAGCAGCAGGCTTTTTGAAAAGGAGGGAAGGTTTTCACAACAGCATTCAGGGCTTTTGAAGAAGCTTGTTTTCCCTCAGGGTGAGGAAACTAGATTTTCAATTTGCCTTATAAATGACCTTGTAAACATCCAATTCTCCAGATTTTGGTTGCACGCACTTAATTTTTTTGCTTAGTTTATTTGATGTGAGTGTATGAAGGAGGTGAAACTTGTATTAAACCTCATAGAGATGGATAGTGTCTGCTCAGTGCAGCAGTGATACAAATGTGAATAAACATACAGTATTTATATTTCCAACCAACCACCTCTTAGAATATTGAGCATCAGTTGGCAGTCTCTTCTATCATTTGCACCAGTGACATAAATAGGCTTTACCTTTGTTCTTTTGGCCACAGCTTCTTCAATACGTGACTGAAAGATTGTTGTGACAAGTGCTGCACACTCCAGTAGAGGACTAGTTTGTCTCCTGGTTGCTTGTGTCGACTGTTTCGATAAAAGCCAGCCTACTTTGCTGTTTGTGTTTCTGTTTTCGTTTTCCTTTTTTGTATTGAATAGCACAACAGGCAAGTTCATTATGCGTGTGACTCATCCCACTAGCCCACACCCCCTCCCCATCTGCTGCTGTGCGCTGGAAAGGAGAGGGAACCGCCATTGATCACTTCTTCCCTCACACATGCACGCACACACCCCACCTTCAACGTCACTATCGATCGACATGTTTAATGTTTTTGTGGGGAATAGCTGGCATTTCCTTTTTGTGTCATTTTACATCTGTTCCCTACCATTTGCTGACATTATAATACATCACAGAGCAGAAATTAAAAAAAATAAAAAGTAAAGCATAATCCAACCAATTATTCAAACAATCTCAGACTGTTCAGTCAGTGCAGGGCTGCGATTTTGTTTTGTAGCAGTGAGGGAATATATAAGGAAGTATGCCTGGACAGGAGATGTTTTCTGCTTTGCAAGTGGCAATCCGTGGATACAGCTGAGTTTACAGCTACCTGACTAACAGCAAAGATGCTGTGGCAGAATGGTTGGCAGGTATTGGACATTTCCTTGATAAAACATTTTCCCACTCCCTCCCTCTCACGATATGACTAATAAATGGTGTTTAACAGTTAATACATGCTTATAACACACTATAACATTGACATGCAAATACAAGAATATTCTGAAGTAGTTATTCACACATTTATAAACATGTTAATTCATTAATACAAAGTACATGTTTATATAATGCAAGGTAAAGGTATCCTTTCCTGATTTTCACTACTATTACTTATACAGAGTGCTCTTGTGATCGTCCTCTCATGATTTTTATTTGGGCCAACCTAAAAGTTACTTCAGCAATTCACCATTGGTATTTTTACATTTGTTTTAGGATAAATTAACAAAATGTTTTCTGGAGTAACCAAAGGGTAATTATACTCCTCTTCCTCAACAAGGAATCCTTCACAAAAATTTTTTTTTGTTGTTGTTTTGTTTGAAAGACACACAGTTATTATACTGTAAGTAGAGAGCTAAGCTAGTTTCAGAATTAATTTTTAAATATTAATAGGTTTAATTTGTTTCATAGAAAAAAAAGAACTTTTAAATCAACCACAGACCTTATTTTCTGCACAAATTATAGCCACATTGAGGAGAAAATGTAAATTGTAAATATGTGAATGGTGGCTCATGGTTTCTATGAGCCACCATTCACAAACATTTAGCAATGTTTTTGGTGGCATGCATCAAAAATCCTCTTCATCACTGAAGCCAAATGTAGCAACAGCTGCCACCAAAACCACAACACAGCCACGCAGAAATGGTATTATTTTTCATATGGGAATCAAAACAATTTATTTTTATTTTCCTGACCTAACTGCTCTCCCATGGTTGCTTTACATTACTCGTAATTACTACTTGGAAATTGACATGAACGCTGTTTACAAGTTGGAAAATCGTAATTACAATAACTCCTATATGACATGAACACAGCGTCACCACCTCCGCAAACAAATTTCCTGGATGAAAGCCTGGGGTTTGTCGGAGCTTTGTCGCTGAAAACCGCTGCCTCCTGCTGCTGAAAATTAAACCGTTGAGAGCGGTGGGAGTGAACCAAAGTTCAGTAAAGTTGTGGGCCGTTAAACCAAAAGAATGAGCTGAAGAAGCTAAAATGCTCCGGAGAGCTGAGGGGTAACTACAGAGTTGGGTGATAATTCTCAGTGTGTTTGTGACTACAAGCAACACCTTTCACAAGGTAGTCATTCGATTCAATGTTCATATAAAAATATTGATTCGAACAGCTTCAACTGATTTGAAATATTGATTCTGAAATAACAATATGTTTAGTTCTGATGAAGGTTGAAGCCGTCAAACTTGAGACCTGAGTCTTGTTTTTTATGGTGTTTTAGTTACTGAAGGGGAGAATAAATCATGGTTTAGTTGGTCTACGGAAACACTGCTGTGGGACTTTAAAAAAAAGCAATGGAAATAATCAACATTTGCCAGAACATACAAGACATTATTGCTAATTTAAAGAACAATTAAACAAATGCTGGCCCTGTCCCATTCAAGTGAATGGGAAAGTGTGTCCAAACATTTGACTGGTACTGTATATCTCGTGTCAGTGTTTTTTTGATGAACTGTTCCCACAATACATTTTTAATCTATCACAGTCTTTTAAAATGCGAAGGACAGAACGAGATAACAACATAAAAAGAACTTGCCTCTCATACAGGATCGTCTGCTATTAAGCAGAATATTGTAATAATATATTCTCTCTCCCTCTATATATATATATATATATATATAGTTATAGTATGTAATAATATAATCTATTTTATCATCAGTCCAGACATGAATTTCATAGTATTAGCTTGAAAACAATAGGCAAGGCACTGAGGATGCAAAAAGTAAATATAATTGGGAAGAAAACTGCAATCATCCAAGATTTATGGATGAATTATGAGCATCGCACTTCCATTTTCCAAGTACAAAAACAACCCTCTTTATCAATTCAATCTATATATATATATATATATATATATATAGAAAGACTACATTAAAGGCCTATCTGCAATTTTGAATACATTTCAGCTTTAATATTGACATTAAGTACCCTGAGATAAGACTGATTCAGAAAAATCTGATTTAAAATGACACTTGTCAGTGCACCACTCTGACTTAAACACTTAAATGAAGAACTAACATTGTGATGATAAGATGATGATGATTAATTGTGTATATGGAGTCCTGGTGTGAGAAGAATGTGTTGTTCTCTTGCTTTCTCACATGTAGGTGGTCCTGGACATGACATTTGGAGGTGGTGGTCATACCAAAGCAATACTGAATATGGTTCCTGAAGTCACAGTCCTGGCCTTAGACCGAGATCCTACAGCAATTTCTCTGGCCGAGCAGTTAGCCAAGGAACACTCGTAAGTGATTTATTGAAATATATGAACTAGAGCAAAGCACAAGTTAAAGCTTATGTTATAAGATGCCTAGACAAATGTTTATACTACATCATGTTTTTGCCATACATTTTTATAGTCAGAGCTGACAGCTTGACCATTTTGAGCAGTGTTTGGTTTGTGGTCATTATTTCTTAAAACATACTGTAGGTGTGATATACTATTGCACTCCCAGTATTTCTCACTTCTTGCCTGAGCCTGATCAAATACTGCTCGCCAAGATACAGCCCCTGAGTTTCACCATCCAATCAAATCCATTCCTCCTTCTTAACTTAAAGCTTTTCTCCCCCCACGCAAAGCTGGTGGGCCCGGCATGTCATTTGTCAGAGTAAGGGCCCACGCCTGCAGTGTGAGGGAGATGCTGCCTCCCACGGAGGATCTATAAGAAATGAGGGGGGGGCGGGAAGTAGAGAGAAGCCCAGAGAAGTTAAGAAGTGGAGAGAGAGAAAAAAAAAAGAAAAAAGAAAATGAAAACATGAGAGTGAGAGAACAGGGAGACACGAGGACACAATGCCAGGGTGAGAGGGAGTGTGTGTGTGCATGAGCAAGGCGCGGGAGGATGAAAATGAGATGTTCCTAAGACCATGGCGTGGGAAGGAATCCTTTTACGTAGATTCTGGGGAAACCTCTCTCAGGGGAATCTGCCAGAGCAATGTGCCTGTGAGCAGGGAATGACAATTAAGAGAGAGAGAGAATGAGAACACTGTATTCTGTCAGCAGCAATATACCCCTGCTGTAAACTCTTCCACGCCTACTCGTGATGCAAGTTGAGAGAAGCTAGAGAAATCTAGCAATTAACCAATATTATTGGAAGCCTGAGTAAAAGACCCTGGCGGCCTACGCAGTGCATCCGCACAACAGGGTTAGAGGATTTTCTCTCTCCTCTGTTCTCCCATGTCTTGAGGAAAGTATAACCTCAATGCAAACTGTTGAGTCTTGGTGTGAATCTGAACCCAGTTTTACTGAAGAAAAAGAATAATTTCACCTCCTAACGTTTATTTAAAAGCATTAGCTTATGAAAGTAACCCTCCCTTTAATGGGATTTGTCTCCTGCATGTTGAGCCTTGCTTTTCTCTGCTTTTCACCATTCTTGTTGTTGCTATGACTTCCCTGCGCTTGAAGCTCCGCAGTAGTTGTGCCCACAATAAATAAATGTTATAAATCTGAAAAGGCAGCAAGCATTATTGAAGAGCCAAGTTAGGCAAACACTGGATTTACATGTGTGCATATGGGGTCACACACACAGACTGATATGATATGAGATATGATATTAACTGTTTGCGTGCACTATGCACTATGTTGATTTTACACCAAGTGCCATGTTGGCTGTCACATCAGGATAGTAGAATCTGAAATATTTGGTACATGAAGCCCAGTTTATTATAATTTACCTGTACATATTTGTTCTCTGTCTTCTTTTGTCTCATTTAAAAATGTTTTATTCTCCTATTAAAACAAATTGCATGTGTTTTCACTGCCCATTTCTTGGGAAAGGGATTCTTTAATTTTTTTTTGTCCTAACCAATCAGTAGCAAGTGATGTAGGTAGTAGTGATGTAGTAGACATAATTTTCAGTCCATACGGAAGCTGCGTTAGCGGTGGCTAGGAGCAGTTAACGTTTCCATGACGATTGAAGAAATATGCTAATTTAAAAGTTATTTCTGTGCGTCCACTTACAACAACTTGTACGGCTGCTTCGATCTCATCCACACTTGTTGCCATTTTATTTGTTGCTGTTTTTCATGGATGTAGCTAGGTAGCTGGCTATGTAGGAAGATGACAACGCCGGGATTCAGACCGAAAACAGCCCTTTGTTAAAGTTGGTGGGGGGAGTGTTGTTCAAGGTACCGGTGAGACATGAAATACGATCCAGGAAGTGCCGCTGGAGTAACAGATTGATGCGTTTAAAGGCTAATCAGATTCCAAAGCACCACACAGCAGTTTATGACATGATTTTACTTACATATTTTATCTTTCGTCACGACAATAGTGAGGTAAACAGTAGAAATACAGCGTTCACATTACAAAGTAATCCATCAGGAATGTGAGCTTGCATGTATCTGATTGGCTAACGTAGTTCACTGTCGGATAACGTTGCGTAATGTTGCGTGGTGTGGCGTGGCGTTGGTCTGAACGCGGCCTTAATCCCGCCTACTAAGCTCTGATTGGTCAACTGTTCCAAAAAGGCAGTGTAAATAATAGCGACCTCAAGGTAACGACCTCAAGATATCCATTTGGCTGAAGTTGTTAGGGCAGATCATGGACTATGACATACAAGCAGTAAAAGTACCAGAGGAATCCAAACCAAGTGTAGCAGTCTTTGCGTTGTTCAGTACAACACACAAGTCTGCCATTCTCTCAATTCTAACTAGTTGATTAATAATCTCAATCAATCATCATAGACAACATCCAGGGAAGTGTAGATTTTCATATTTGGAAACTTTCCTCATCTGTGACGCAACATTTTCACACTGTTCAGAAACAAGCTTTTGAACCAGGAAATACAGATGATAAAATTAAAGTGGAGAAACAGCAAGGAAGTATTTAACAGTTATTGATGATATTTCGAGGAGACGATGGCAAGGCCACCGACGAGTTAACAGCCATTCACAATTTTCCTGTAGCTTAGTACATAAATAAGTCACAGGGAGGTTTTTTATAACCTTCCTTAGGTCAACTGAGGTAGCACAAATGGAAATTTTGAACAAAACACATTTTTAAAGACGAGCCTGTGTGTGCTGGTCGTGTGTTTGTAGCCTCTTTCTTTTTTTTCTTCACTGGACTGTAGATATTTTCATCACTGCTCCCCTGCTGAAAGCAATCAATCAGCATCTTGTCTTAGGCTTCAGTGACGCAGGTAAAGGAACTGAGCAGGTCAACACAAGGGAATATTTCAGGCTTGATTTGTGAAGAGGCAGCATCATGTTGAACGAGCATGCGCTCAAACTGAGGCTGCTGTTAAGGTTCCTGATGTCCTCACTGAGTGTACTCTTATTCCAGATGGACGAAAATAAGTGAATGCAAGGAAATGTTTTGGGAGGGAATACTAAAGTGTAGCCAAATATTACGTTTTATGCAAAGTGAACAATGTCTTAATTGAGCTCGATGGTTCTTTATTGACCTTGGAAATAGCAGTTTGACAAAAAAAGAAAATCTTAGCACAAGGTCACCTATTAGAAGTTTTTCAGAGGCAGTGGCTGAAAGAACATTTCCAGTGAGTGACCTTGTGCTTAGACATTTTTGTCAGAATGCCTTCATTGTCTTATAAGGACACTCCAACCGTAAATTGGTACTTTCCATTATATTCTATTATAACCTATTTGGCCAGCGTGTTTAGATACAATTTAAAACTGGTTTGATTAAAAGCGTAGATATAATGAAATATATCAGATTAATATTTTGGAGAATGAGGAAATATTTCTTTCACCTTGTTCAGAAAAGCCTGTAGTCTCAAAAGGATGGTTGTGGGAAATTTTGTGCACCCTCTGACTCTGCACAGTTGAATAGCCATCTCTGTGAATTGAAGAACAACAGACAGTATCTGTTTTTGTCACTGATGAAGATGCAGAACTAGAGCAAATAACAGCACGTGTTGAAAAAGAAAACTTCTGTAGAGATAGATTTACCACAATATGACAGAACTGTTGTAATTTTGTGTGTTTCCGTCGCTGAAATGTGCTCATTCATTGAACAAAACATGAAAATATTCAGACAGGAATGGAGAGACACGATTAGACACAAATTCACACAGGGCAGCGAAACCTGACATGAAGTGTCTGTGCAAGGTGAAAATGTTACAACTTGAGCTAAAAAATCATGCTCATCCCAAGATTTTATGAATCTGCTTCGTAAACATACAGAGTAGAGAGAGACAAGGTGAGAGACTGGAGGGAAATAACAGACAGAACTGAAGTTTCTGGTGAGTTTTAAGATCAGCCAGAGGCTGAGCTGAACACAGACACACTGTCTGTGTTCTGTCTGTTTCTAGTTTGCACAGTCGGTCGGTATATTGGCTGTTTGGGGCAAATCAACACGGACTGCACAAACTGTCCAGCATTCAAATTTGTGCGAATGCATTGGAAAATTCATATCGCTTTCTGCACCTTGGGAGTAAGCTAACAGCTATTCACTAAACACAGAGTACAGCTGAGGATGATGGGAATGTCATTAGGTTTGCCGGTATTGGGTCAAAAACCAAAGCACTGAGTTTTTTTTTTTTATTTAAAAAAAAAAATAATTCTAGTGATGGTGCTGTCATTAGGATTCATCCTGAATATCTGTGCCAAATTTAGTCGCAATCCATCACAGACTTGTCAAGTCATTTTGAATGGTAACATTAATAGTTGAATGATATCATATAGTTAAACATTCTAGACAACGGTGGATCAACGACCGTCAGACTGACACTGCCATCGCCGCTAGTGTGACTAAAAAATATGCTGAGAGTTCAAATGTCAGTTGGACTTTATTTAAACTTTTGGTTTTACCTGGCATGTCATTTCCTCACTAAAAGAGGATGGTAAAGCGCAAATGGGAATGCACTAACATTTTTCATCACTTTTTATTTGAGTTAAGATTGAGGTAAGTTTGCTTCACCATTGACTTACACCTGTATTATCAGCACAGGCTCTTAATCTTTGTCACTGGCATGTCATATATCCCGTGATTCAATCTACAAAGCTTTGGACTGTCTCTGTGTGAGCTTTGGGAAACTCATGTTCAGTGTAAGGTTGATCCAGTGAGATGCCAGAATAACAAAAATTTGCATGATGTCAATGTTGTGGGGTGCTACGACTATAAATAGCTCAGATCTCTTAAGCAATTATGAGCCCACACTTGGACCTCAGCACATACACCACTGAAACTTGTCCTCTTTAATAATATAAGACCTTACATAAGGCATTTATATCTCCAACTCTGTTTCTAAGCCACATAAAGAAGTTAATAATTTAGAAATGTTATGTAACTGTTTTGCATATTTTTAAATCCTTCAGTGGCTTACAAAAACATGTAGAAGAAGTCGCAGTGTGTAGTGGAAGGTATGCTCATCACCTGCGTGTGGGCGGACACACAGACTTCAGAATTTTCATTTCCAATAATTAAAAAGTAGAAGTAATTTGTGTAAAACATTCCAATGTAATTGAAATGTAGTAGATTACAAGCCTTTGGTTAGCATGGTAGAGCTTTCAGTATTGTACAGTAGCTAGCTATTACAATACTTTGACTGTTTGACTTGTTATTAAAATGATTCATACAAATATAATAAAAAGGCAGGGGTCTCTTGTATATTAGAATGTTGAGTTGTATCAGTCTACTGATTTTCACCTTTTCACGCACATTAACTGACCAGGGTTGAGAACTGCTTCAGTATGTAGAGTAGCAATACGTAACATAAACTCCTCCCGTAGCTGCCTTCAAATAAAGCTATGAGGTCCTGCTCAGTCTGAAGCTAAACTCTTGCCTAGCTCGCTGCTCTCAACCCTCTTTTGCCAGTTAGTGTGCTGGTTGGCACTGACAGCACCACAAAAATGTGTCTCAGATAAGTTACTCCACATAGACCAGCTCACATCCTTTCAATTCCACAAGACTAATAAAATGGGGAATTCAGCATTTGTTTTATGCAGCCCTAACATGTGTAACATTTATTGGAAAGCTCATGGCTTCACCAGCGGGCACCGCCCTCCAGTCAGTGGAGCTCTGTCCCCTCTCTCCTCTCCCTGTGGCCATTCTCTACCTCTGATGACACCTTCAGCCTCCACCAGATGAGCCACTCATTCACTGTAGGAGGATAATTGTTAGCTGTTAACAATGCTATGTATTGTATGTTGAATATTCATTTAAAGTAACTTATCAACATTCCCACTTCCATGCCCGTAGTGTATCACTGCAAAGGCATCTTTTTTTGCTATCACTGAAAATGTTAGTATACATATCAATATGTAATATGCTTACTACTTTACAATATTTTTGATCATTCAGATTGAAGTAGATGATTAAATATTTTTCTGTGATATTGTAAAAAAAACAAAAAACGTCCCGATTCGATTCAGAATCAATTCTCGATCCAAAACCAATTCTCAGTTGAATAAATAGTAAGGGGGTGCACTATTTGACCTGCGCATCGAGCAAGCTGATTGGTTGATCCAACTCCTGTCAGGAGGCGGGTTAATTTAAAAAAAAAAAAAAAAAAAAGTTATACAAGTTATGTACAAGTATAAAAGACCCATGTGCACGTTTGCCTCTGTGTAGCCTGGAGAAGCATGTTTCAGCATTAAATCTGCAGCTCTACAGAGCTTTTGAGCCGATTTTAACTCCTTGTTTTTGTTTTATGGCTGCACATTTCACAGTTTGGTTCAGTCTCACCATTTCCAGCAGTGGGAGGGAGCTGTGTTCAGTAAAAAAAAAAAAAAACACTGATAAACTCACTGTATGCTACCTTTGCAGCACCAAACTGCAGAAACAGTTAGCAACTAGCTTTGAGGCAACAACAAAATCATCATCAGCACAACACTGCTTGACCTCCAGCTGTTTGAGTAAATAGGCTTCAACTAGAGTCCAGAATGGCTGAAATGTTCTAAAACCAATGAGATAAAAAGTTTTGTAGACTCTCACCAAAACAACAGTTTATATTCCAACTTTGAATAATGAACAAAATTTAGAAATTGGAGATGGTGGGTAGAGTGCAACTGTGGAGGCAGTAACAGAAAGAGATTGCGCAGGTGATGGGAGAGAACAACAAAGCCTTTACTATAGATTTTTCAACAAATCAATCACTGTGCAGGATAGTGAATAACAACAGCAAAGCAAAGGAAGGCCCTGGCAGCGTGGGTGAGATGCTCCCTTGCCATTTTGTCTTGGGTGGGTTTTGAAATAGAGGACTTGCCAATTTGTGTTCTTTCCCTGAATGCCCTTGTTAATCTTGAGAAAGGTGGAGTCATTGTTGTGTACATAAAAGGGGCTAGTTTCAAATTTAGTAAAATATCTGAGAAGGGAAGGGTATCGATACCTTTATTTCATCAATACCTATGCTGATACCGATGCTGCTCATTGGAATCGATACAGTACTCTTATTGGCGCGCCTTCATTATCTTGTAAAGAAAATAAGTATATGTTCTAAATGCAATGCAATTTTTTCAATTCAAGCAATAGGATTCTGCTTTACTACAAATAAACTGAACTTAAATAAAACTATAGGACGCAATAGAGCAACAGCTACTTGGAAGGTAATGGCAATAGATATCTTTACAGAGCTCCTGTCTGCAGCCATTTAGTCGCGTTTTGCAATTGGTCTAAAACTAATATGGATGTGCACCAGTGCTCCTCAAAAATGTGCCCTTTGTAATGCAACAGGAGGGAGAGAGAATTAACGGTAGTTCATATAATGAGCGGCAAGTCGCAATTGAGGATTAGCTTACACATGGTAGGCATACAGTAAAATCAACAAGCCTTCTCCTCCAGATGGAGGATCATGTGTTGAGAGCAGTGACTCAATCTATGTGCACAGGTTGCTAGTTGCTTCAAAGATGGGTGAGACATCAGATGAAGTATTTGAAAGTGCATTGCGTACGTTTAAGAGCAGAGACTCGCTTCATTTTCACAGGAAGAAGCCCATCGGATCACCATAGCCAGCCAGTGCTAGCTAATGTTAATGCTATGGTTAAAACAAATTCAGGCACTGTTGCTTACTAAAGCTGTTAGAGCCATTGATACAATAGAGAAATATTAGCAAAAAAATATATTTTGCTGTGTTTAATTTGCTATGGATAAGCAGCTTAATAAGGGCCAATAATGCCTGCAGTCAGCTCTGGCTTCTGATTGGTTGAAATGTTGTCTGTGCTTGTTTGTTAATTTAGTTGTAGCTATGGAGCCTAGTCTTTGACCGTGCTTGGCGTGCTTATAGTGCTTAATGTTTTTGTTTATTGTGTCATCATGTTTCATTATTTGTATTTTTATAGAAGAAAGTTTTTCGGGAAACAGTTAAAATGACCAAAATGGACTACAGAGTTTTATTAAAGCACTTACTCCTCTCTTCCAAGCATTCGAACCTGTCCATCATAAATACAGTCCGCAGAACGTAAACAGAAACATTAGTTGACTTAGTTGTGCAAAGCTTACAAATGTGTCATCATTAATGAATGGCTAGACATGGGGAAAATGTTTATTTATGCTTCTTTTATTAATTTTGACATGTGGCTCCAGAAAATGTTTTAATTGTCCCAGAGTCATACCAGCAGTCATGTATCCCTCACCAGTCATGACAACCAGAGCAGGAGTTTCCTTTTTGGTAGGGCCCATAGTGAGGTCTTAAAACATATTACTTCACCTTATAAAACCGACTAAAAATGCATGATAACCTCATACTGATGACACATTGTACTGAGTGCTGGCTAACGAGGGTGTAGTAAACTTGAGCTAGTTAGCTTTTGCCTAAGGTCTGCGATGTACAAAATGAGTTGTTTCTCATTTAGAAATGACAATCAGATCATTTTTGGTCACTTTTGTTTGAAGAGTAATAACTTCACTAGAAACCTGTTTTCATATCTGACAACCAGATGGGTGGAGAAGGCTGCAGAAGACCTTTTGCTCCTAATGTATAGATGCTAACTCCTGTTGCTCTCTTCTGCCATCATCTTTGTTCACACAATGATAAAAGGTCACATGAAAAATTCATGAATGTGGCTGGAGGATCTCACCACTCGTGCATGAGGAAGTGACTGAGTACACAGGGTCTTGCTCTGTCAGTGACAAGGAAGGATCTCAGTGGGCTAGCTAAGACAGTTAGTCGGCTTCCAAGGAATTACTTGATTCGGTTTTAAAAGGTTGACTGGAAAGCTACTCAAGCTATTGTGGGTTTCCATTGAATCGTATATCTCACATGGTCTCTCCACGAGATGTCTGCTTAGAATAGCCTTGACTTGCCTGATGTTGAGTGTGGGTGTTTGTCTACAATGTATGTATGACGCTGTAAACATAAAATATGGAAACCAGTCAATATTTCCTATAAATTGAAGAGGGGACTTGACTTACTTTATTCCCATTCAGTCGCAGGTTTGGCGTAAAGGTTAGAGAAAGTGAAAGAGCAGTGCTTGCCACTCCCTCATTACCTTCGTCGTGGCACAGACTAAGGTGCCCTTGAGCACAGCCCCTAACTCCCAAACTGCTCCAGTGGAGCTGCTCAGTGCTCAGCTGATCCGGCGGTGGTTGGGCAGCTTCCAGGTGTGAATGTGTGTAACAGAGTAGAACCACACAGAATGCTGCAAACTGGGTGAAGCCACCGACGGCCCATTCATTTTCTATGAGAAGTGGCATATCCTTTGTTTTTTTAATCCTTAAACTTTATTTAGAACTTGTCTCACACAGAACATACTGTAGGTTACATGACAATCAAAATCAGACATCCATTTCATTGTTAGTAAATAGAAGAAATGGACAAAAAAGTTACATTACACATTGATTTAAATTAAAGACATGAGATGTTAATTTGAAAAAACATCCTATTTTATCAAGGAATAATTCTGCAATACTAGAGCATGTTACCAGAGCCATCACTCAGGAACTCAACCCTTTATGGTCTTGGAAAATGAATTAGGGTTTATGATTTATTTTTCTTTGTAAAATATGGAACACAATTTAATGCAATATTAGAAATATGTCCTCCTCTCCACTTTTTATGAAGTATTGTTTTCTGTAACACCTGTTTGTTATTTAGCCCTTTTCATCTGTGTGTTTTTATTCAACCTGTTGCCTCTTTCTTTGTGTTTATTATGTGATTATTATGCAGTTAGATTTTTCCTTTGTCCTCTCTAACGTTACTTTCCTGTTTTTGATGCCAACCAGTTCATTGTTCATTGTATTGTTCATTAAGTTAAGTAACTTATTCAGCTGATAAACTGATTAACTAAAAAAACAAAGATGAAGGCATCTAGCCTGCACTCACACACACTGAAATTATGTATTTTCTTCCCTTATTCTCTTTTTATTATTAGTTTCATACCTTGTTTTTTTTCCCCTCCTGAAAGGAATGTTGTCAATGAGCTGAATGAGAATAACATTTTTACTATGCTTTTGAAAACACTGGATGTCAGCGAAATAATATAGCATTTCTTTTCCAATTCCATCTTTATAAGTCCAGTATTTTGACAGCAGTTGTGCCATATGCATTGATACACAAATGTCTAATTGAGCTATTCTTTTCCCTAATCCTTTCTTCAGTGGTCGTGTGAAACCATTGCTTGGCCGATTCAGCGAGCTTGAAGCCCTGCTGTCTAACATGAACATTAAGCCAGGCAGCATTGATGCTGTCCTGTTGGATGCTGGCTGCTCCTCCATGCAGATGGATCAGGCGGAGAGAGGCTTCTCCATCAGCAAGGATGGGCCCTTGGATATGAGAATGGATGGAGGGAGGTAAGAGATTTGCAACATACAGTAGGTCTGGAAGGCTGATGGATCTCAGTTTGATTAATAATGCTGCATTAACAAAACTGGACACAAAAAACACTAGGTGGATAATCAGAGTCACTAGTAACTAGAAATTGCTTCAGTACTAAGTTTATTTTCCAACTGTAAAATGTCCTGCTCAGTACATATATTGGTCACATTCTTTAATAACCAAATTTCGTGGATCATCATCAGATTGTTTGTTTTAGTTATGTGTGTATATAAATAAATAACTATCAGCCAATGTATCAGTATCAGATTTTTTTTCCAATTATCGCTGTCGGTGTTGTCCTTCAACATCCAGCATCAGTTGAGGTATAATTTAAAGTTACATTTTGTACATATTGTCAATAAGTGTACAATTTTTTGCAACCATAAAAAGAGAACAAAAGTTTCTAATTTTCATTTGTATGTACATGTGTATAATCTGTATGTATATATGTGTATATGTATACAGTATACAGTATATGTGTGTGTATGTATGTGTGTATATATACATATATATGCATACACATACATATATATATGCATATGTATATATGTGTGTGTGTGTGTGTGTGTGTGTGTGTGTGTGTGTACACGTATTGCAATTCAATGCTTCTTGAATGTTTTCAGAAATATATACGTATCACTTTACAAAGTCAGCATAATTTGCAAAGCAACAAGCTAAGATAACCCCATTATAAGCTATTGCACAAGCTGCATTTCTCTTTTCATTCCCTCACAATCATTCTTTTCATAACTGTCAGCCATAAAGGCGTTCAGCTGTATCTCAGAGTTGTCAGGATTCGCCACTGTCAGCAAGGACGTGACGTCAAGCAGCTTAATTGGGCTTCTCTTTGTGCGTAGGTACCCCGACATGCCCTGCGCTGCTGACGTTGTGAATACCTTAGATCAACAGGCTCTTGCATCCATCTTCACTGCATATGGGGAAGAAAGACACGCCAGGAAAATAGCTTCAGCCATTGTGGAGGCACGCCGTGTCAACCCCATCACCCGGACACAGCAGCTGGCCAGCGTGGTTGCAGGTAGCTCGACACTATCCTGATTAATTCCCTGCAGCATCCTGGAGGCTGTAAGGGAAAATAAAACACGAGTGGAGTTATTAAGGCTGTCTCCCGGTGGGACGTATTTGTCTCAGAAAATTACGTGGACTGTGACCCCACTCATCATCCTCTCTCCTGCCTCTGTTTTGGGTGCCTTTCTTCCACAGCTAGAGATAAAGTTGAGACAAAGACAGAGGTGGAGGTGGCACAGAATGTAGCCAATGCCTTGAAAACAAACAGTATCTCACATACAGTAGCCCATCTCTCTCTCCTTCCACATTGCTTTCTTTTCCCCCCTCTTTTCCCCCGTTTCTCTGCTCACAAATATGCACACACACCTGACACAAATGCACACACCTACATGTGCTCACACACGACACACTCGTGCATAAAGCCGGGATTACATTGTTTGTCTTCACTGATTGTTTTGTTTTTTGTTTTTTTTACCGTATGCCTCCAGATTTGAGCTGCTGAACGAGTGAGATGTCGTTTCAATAGTTATTGCACAGAACAATATGTGCGTCAGTGTCACCCTGGGAGAACAGGTGTGAGTAAGAGCAGCTGTTTCATTCTTTTTTGAAGAGCAACGCGAGTCACCACCAATGTTTATTCGGAACAATCAGAGAGGTCTTGATTTAAGAAAGTTCCACGGGGGGCTCTATGACCAATTATGACAGTGATGCTGACAGGAACAATTTACAGTCACAGGAGAAATGACGAGGGCGTGTGTTGGTCACGCTTTCTCTCTCATTTAATTTTTTTTACAGTTGGGGTTATTTTACACATTGCACAGCAGTTAATAGTTATTTAAAATGCTGAGATAATAGGGTTAGTATGTGTTGTATTTGTACTTTAATGTGATTAATTATTACTATATATATATATATATATATATATATATATATATATATATATATATATATATATATATATACTATATACTAACTATATATATATATATATGTGTATACCATATATATATATATATACATATATTCTATATATATGTATATATATATATATATATATGTCTATGCATGGCCTTATATCTACGTATATGACGAAAAGAGTACATATGCATTTTTCTATCTTTTATGAGTTTTAGTAACTGGTTTTGTTTGCTTCACACCACGTAGTTTTAGGACACCTGAATGGTGCCAATTTTTTAGCATGAGACCAGGCTCAAATTTTAGGAGGTTCAGGCTGATTGTGGAATAATTTTCTACAGATCTGTCTTTGAGCAGCGTTTATTAATACCAAACTTTCCTGTATCTGTAGACTTTCAACAGCTCCTTTAGTCACATTCTGTCTCCGGTTTGGGATTTATGTGTATTTGGCACATTTGTTCTTCAACTGTTTATCCAGTATGTTGTAAACACCAGCCCAGTGTCCCAAGGAGGTCTGCTGATATTGGATGATTCTGCAGGGCATGGTTTGCGTCCAGTGCCAATGTTCATTGCCAGCTATTGAAGCAGTGGGGCATTCATTCATGTTGTATTGCTATAGGGTGTAAAGGTTAGGGTGCTGAATGGGTGTCACAATTATAAACCTAATTCTAGTTAATTACTTTTGTGTGCTTTAGTTTTTATCTACACCGACCGTGTTTATTTTGTTTTCATTTTATCGTTTAATGTGAGGCACTTTGTAAAGTCAGTATGAGCTCTATAAATCATTGATAACTCTTCTGACGTTTAACGATAATGAGTGAGATATCACTCCCGGATGGCTTAAGAATAGATGTGATAAACTGATGATAATAACAACAGTTCTACAAATAGCCACAGCCATGCGTAATGGTCTCGTGCACATGTGGTCTGTTTCATGATTGATTTCGATTTTTAAAAACAGAACCATGGCATGTCTCTGCCTTTGTGCGTTCACAGAGCTTTATGTGTCTGGCCTCTGGATGGTAGGGGCATTTTCCATTTATGTGCTAATGTAATCAAAAAGGCCACAGAAATCATGTAAGTGACCTCAAGATTTAACATAAAAACCCATTTACATGGCGAAGGTAACAGATAAATCCCACAACCATGAACTCGCCAGATTCAACCCAACATGTCACTGAATAGAACGTTTGTTTACTTTGCTGAACGCTGACAGCAGGAATCAAGTGAGAAAAAGCACCAGCTTTAGCTACTTTACACCACCAAATGCATTCAACACAACAACCCAATAAATGGCATAATCACCCCGTATTTAACTGTGTTTGTAGGTGTGTGTGTGTGAGAGAGAGAGTAGCCAGAGGGAAGGACACGGATGCATTGATTTAGAGATGCCAACAAGCTGTTTAACGTTAATTTCCACCCAGAGCAGCAACTGTAACACATTGGTGATCTACTTGAATTAATTCAACATTAGCATGTATGCTATCACTGCCAATTTAAAATGCATTTAGAAAAACTCAACCTGTTGCAGAGTTCCACAAAATGGCAACAAAAGAACCCTGTTTACCAGCAGTTTTATTTTGTAGAGATTTATAGCTAAAATGTTTGATGAATATAAATGCAGTCACTTGAACTAAGTTGCACAGTATGCCAATATATCTTCGATAAACTAATATTGGTCAATAGCTGATTTGTAGTTTTGGAGGACATTTTTTTTGTCCTCTTAAAAAGGTGCGTAAATATGTTAAGTGCACACATTCAATTTTGATTTGTGTGACTTTCACATGTCATCTTATGGTCACACCCGCCTGTACAACAGCGAAATATCAGATGGAATCAATTAATTGCAATAGAATTGCCGCAATCAGTGGAGTCGCTTGTGGAAGCAAAGTAAATCCACATGGAGCTGTGGCATATTCAGCTTTGGTGAATTTTGACATAAATTTGCATTGTTGATCAACTGCAAACCGTCTTGACAGTGACAGTGCTGACCTTTTGAGGGAACAAAAAGTCCAAAATGGAGGAAGCTATCATATTAGCTTTGTTGCACCATCCAATTTTATATAAACCTGCTCTGCCGGAGTATAAACTGCTTCACAAAAGAGGTGTGGTTTGCAGTCAGTCATGAGACAGGAATCTATGGTACAAATACTTCTTTTGAATAAACGAATACATTTTTGCACGGTTAACAACGGAGCTAGCTGGCTTGCTAACATGGTGGGCTATTGTGGCTGGCACTAGCATGTTACCAGTTTGCTCACCAGCTACAGAAGCTAGCCCTGCAAGTAGTTACTACATCACCAAGCTTCCAGCACCACCTATTTTGTGAGGACTTGGAATGAATGAATTACACTGTGCAACTTTCTGGTCTGACAAAGCACTTTGTTTCTGTCGATTTCTGGCTCAAATGGAAACATTTCAACATGAACAACACCTCATCTCATCTGTTGTGCTTCCTCAAACAAAGTTGTGTCCATGTTCTCCTGTTCCATTTATTCAGCTTTCGGCCTGTAACACAGAAGCATCAAACACTGTTGTTGTCCAAATAGCTTACTGTGGAATGTAGTTCTTGCCTTTGTTGATGCATGCTAGAAACATCAAATACAGCAACTTGAGACATAACAGAAAGGTGGAGTACAGCAAGAGCTTTGTGATGTTAATTCTGTGTGTTGTTCTATGTAATACATTCACAATGTTGTGGTTCCTCCTTAACTACCTGATTTCTCCTTTATGTACACATCTTAATCTCTTCTTTTCTCCATGGATCTGTCTGTAGGACCTTTGAAAGATGAATTGGAGAGAGAGCACATGGCTTGGTGAGGCCAGACCAGGGCTGGTCCTTGCTGTGCAGGCATTGTATTGATTGCAGTGTGAGTCACACCTTGGGCTGTTTAGTGCAGGAGGAGAGAAATGCCACATCACTCACTTCTCTATTTATTGCAGTTTCTCTTTAGGTCTATTTAAGTGTCTAATTGTTCTTTTGTCTTCTGTGTGGTGGTTATGAGTCGGTCAAGCTGGCCCCCGCAAACTTGTCACATGTTTTAATATAAAGCTAATGTTTTCCCAACTTTAATGTGCAGCAAATTCTTTATACGTTTTCAGTTAGCGTTTGGCCCTGACCTCTAATGTCCACAGTTATTGACCTTTTTGTGCCTGAATTCGGATGCATTCCGCATCCTGCATGTTATTTATCAAACAGGTGCACGAGCTGTACGTGCAGTTTTTTTGGCATCTATAGCATTCTCTGCATGTCTGTATTTTGAGGGAGGATCGTTCAAATAGCTGGAGGAGATGTGAAAAGTTTTGCATGGAAAATTCTGTGCCTCTAAAAGGCAGGTCAAGAGGAAAGTTGTGGTGGGGGAGAGAAACACATATCACCCTTTATTTTACAGAAAGCAGGCCAAGACTGAGTGCTCCAGAGAGCAATAAATACAAACAAACACAATATTTTGGTATTTTTTTAACAGTAATTAGGACACAGGGAGTAGTCCTTTTGTGCTCAGTAAGATTTAACTTGAACCTGGCATTCAGTGAACTGAGAGTTCATGAGAGGCATTTGGCTGCATTTACCTCAGTATTTTGGTGACACATCAGCCATATCAACACCATCTCCACCCTCCATCTGCTCCGCACAGAGCCTCTGATGGACCTGCCACTCAGTCCTACTGCAGCTCTCTCTCCACTGATTTCAGTGGCTTGTATATATTTTTCAATAAGCTATGTTTTTTTTGTGCTACGTCAACTCATCTTTTTATTTTCTTTGAACATTTTTTAATGACACCTCTTGCATTAATAATATAAACCAGCTGACTATGTCTGATGTTTCCCAGTCAGCCAGAAGATAGCATACCTACAAGTACCAAGTCAAGGCAACTGGATTTATTTTATTCATGAAAATGTTTTCATTCAAGAGGCTTCTTTTATTCTTCTGACCAGTGGAGATTCCAGGCATTTCAACCTCTTTTGTGATATTCACACACTGATAACACCTGTGGGTTGTTGAGGTTGTGTATGAGTCATTAGGTCACATGAGAGTCTTCAGAGTCACAAGAATCAAGGTATGGATTGGTGGTGTGGTAGGTGATAACCTGGTGTGGCAGTTCCCAACTCTGTTCATGGATGGTTGTTTAAGTTTGGCCTCCTTCAAATGATTTCTCTCATCTGTCCAAAATGTGTATATTGCTGAGCTCAAAGTGGTGTCTCTTGTCCTTTTAGATGGATGTAGACTGTGTAGTCTTGACCTCATGAGCTTGTTCAGTGGTTGTTTTGTTCTAATGTTATAGAATAGTGACGACTGTGCATGGTTAAGGTTAGGGAAAGGTTGAGGTTATGTGCAGAGTTCGGAAAAGTACTGTATGTTGTCATGGTTCAAAAAAGCCAACATTAATGGTTAACTGGTTATGAACTTCGGTCTCTGGCATGAAAGTCACAAATGCTACACACCAATCCACATGTGCTGAAATTCCAATGTGAATGTAATCTTATAAAACATGTTGTTGTCACTACCCTCTATTAATGTCCTTGCACTCACTGCAGCCAGGCAGCATCCTTCGTTCTCTGCGGCTGCTTTAATCCTAAATGAGGTCACTGCCTAAGACACCACCATACTCCAGACCACCACTCTAAAGGGCTGCAACTAATGATTATTTTCAGCATCATCATCAAATAGTGAAAAATTATCACAAAAAAATCTCAATTTACCAAAGCCCAAGGTGATGTCATCAAATTGTTTGTTTTATCGGACCAAGAGTCCAAATTACAACAATATTCAGTTTTCATTAACATAAGACAAAGTAAAGCTGTAACTATTAAAATGTTTTTTGTATTTTTGTTACATTTTTATTTAAAAAATGACTTAATTAATCAATTCTCAAAATAGTTGCCACTTATTTTCTGTCGATCGGCTAGTCGATTAATGTACTTATCGTTGCAGCCTTGAAAGTGACCACACTTCTTCATTCATCCACCCCTTTTGGTGTCCTGCAGTCTGGCTTGTGTTTAGGTCTTATTTTTTATGTTTCTTTAAAGATGTAAATCTTCTTCTGCACACTGCCAACATTTTTTACATAGAGCATTTTTTCAAATACTTTTTTTTTTGTATTATTCTTTGTGCCTTGTGGTTTTATCCCTTTTATATGCAAATAAAACAACAGTAAAAATACAGTATTAGCAAAATATTGTGGTGCATTAGACTTGCGTCCAGTTTTTACAACGTTCACTCACTCTGGCCATTTCTTTGTCTCTAGGATCGTTTCCTACTGCTGTCGTGTATGCACGTAAAGACCGACTCCACCGACCTGCACATGTGGCCACTAAGACTTTCCAAGCTCTGCGTATCTTTGTGAATGATGAGCTGAACGAACTACATGCTGGCCTGCGTACTGCCCGGGCAGTACTGAGACCTGGAGGACGTCTCTGCGTAATCACCTTTCATTCGCTAGAAGACAGACTGGTCAAACGTTTCCTCCAGGGAGATGACTTGTCTAATCTAGATCAGTATCACTTCAGCCCGAGGAAGCAAGGCACCGGGAAGGAAAAAAGCGATGGTGGAAGTGTTTATTGGCTTCCTCTACGAAGAAAAGTGATCACCCCAGAAAAGGACGATGTAAAAGACAATCCTCGAGGTCGCTCCGCTAAATTAAGGGCAGCACTCAGACGTTAATTATGCAACGTTAATCAACAGAAATCTTTTCATCAAAACGTTTGAGCTTTTTTACAACCAGAGTAACTTTTTAAAATTAATACTTAAAGCAAGTTCAGCAAAGATTGTAAATGCAGTTACATAATAACTCTCCACTGTATTTGTGTTTGTTGCTGTAGATGCTTTTTTTTTTTTGGCTTGTTTCTTGACTGTAAATGTAAATATTTTTCTGTACTTGACTCGGTTGTGGGTTCTAATGAACACAGTTGGCCACGTTTGCTGGTGGGAAGCCAGTGAGGGTTGTTGTCCTTGACACTGCATTAGTGACTCCTACTGGTTGGTTAGGGCACTACACAGTGATGGGTGAACTCTGGGCAAGGGAAAGAATGAATCTCCCACACAATATGGCCGCTGTTTGGAGCTCAGATTTCTTTCTTTGTCATTGGCAGGCGAAAAAAAAATAACTGGCGACACCATGTGTCACAAATATAGCATATGTCTGCAGTCCTGTCCACATGGGAGAAGTTTGCCTTTAGGGCTTTAGAGTTGGCAGTGACAAAGACTGTTGTGCAGAGAACACAGGACTTTCCTAATTGGGATAAAACGGGCAGTAAAAACCAAAACGTTATGTATGTAACAAAATAATCTAAACTCAAAAAGGTCCACTCACTTACTTGCATCTCATGGTCTTCAATCAGTGAATCGAGCTGGTTATGTGGAACTTTGGTCATGTAATATAGCGTTTTTCCGCATTTAGGTCACCTGATGACACCTGATTCAGCCCCATTCACTGAAATGAAGACCGAAAGATGCAACTGAGAGCTCTAAAAGCCAGTAAGTGGACCTTTTGATTATTTATATATGGTTCCCAAAGGTCAACAATGAACTTCCATGCTCAAAAAAACTACACTTGAATTACATGAATTTAAATGAAGACACAATACTAATTAGAAGAAGCTGATTATGTTTTCAGTAAAATATGATCTATAATTATATTTAACCGGCTTCCAGAAGGAAAACTACTTATTGAATTAAGAGGTTGCCAGTTCCCAATCCCAGTCTTGCTGGGGAGCAGTCTGTCTCTCTCTCACCTTTCCTTAGTACTGAAAAACTGTCCAAACTCAAGTGAGAGCTACAACTGTGAACACAAAATTGTATGAAAGCTGGTTAAAGTTTGAGCTGTTTGGAAAAAATATAATTTGGTAAAAACTTTTTATACCTAAATAAAAGTATGTGACCTTTGTGTTCTTTGCCTTCTGTATTATAGAATTCAGTTCATGTATCTAACCTTGTTTTTTTTCACTCCAGTGTTATATTACAGACACCTTTAGGTTTGATACAGCACTGTGTTTAAAGTGACAAGTTTGAGTGTACACACTCCTATTGACAGTGAAGGTTTTTGTGTGCTATTCTAATATATTTGATTTTCTTGCATTGCTGATGTTTAACAGCATGTTAGGTGGTTATTGCAGCTACAAAGCTCACACACACAAAACCAAAAAAAACACCTTTTCCCATTGACGTCTGTATTTCCCCTGAACCTCCCCTGATGAGTAGCTCAAGTGAAACCTCTACTGTACCATGTGAATCAGTAATGCCACTAAATACTGAATGACGCAAGTGTCAGAAGTGGTGCCGAATGAGCTGGGTGGTTGTTCTTGAGCATTCTCTCACCTTCAACTGTAAGCAGATGAGGTGTTTTGATCTTTACTATTTGACTTTGACTAATTGTAATTGCTCCATCAAGATTATTAACACTTTTTTCTTCTGTCTCAGTTTAGTGCGCTCTAAATATACCCTCCTCGTTACCTTGGAAACTAAATGGCGCAAGTAACATTTAACTATGTCTAAAATGATGTGCTGTTTTTATCTAATATGAGATGATGCCATATCGTGACTTTGAATGTCCCTCCCTTTTGACATCAGTGGATGTCAGTTAATGCAAGTCCCTGTTGACTGAATATGTCATAACATTAAATCTTTTTGGTACTTTTTGTTCTATTTTATTGCCTTTACTGAATCACACTGTTAACCATGTATGAGGAGGTGAACATGGGTAAGAAAACGTTACTCACGACTTCATTTCACACTGATGTTTATATAAATAGAAAAAATATGAAGTAACATGGGAGAGATGCCCACTTTTTTAAGTGAACATATTCCTTAACTTTTCTGAAAGGTTTATCCTTGGCCATTTTTAAGTGGCCTTTTGTACTGTCCCCATTTTACCCGGTATGCAGGACGTGATGTTGTCATGTTTATCTATGTGTGTGTGTGTGTGTGTGTGTGTTTTAATATAATCTTCTGAACACTGACTCAGCATCTACAGATTATAGAAACGTCATACTCACCACACATACTGTACCTACAGCACTGATGAGGTTAGACTGATATCTAAATTTCAGAATTTCATAGAAATATTTTCACAGTTAATGTGTTAAGTAATTGTCTCATAACTGTAAAATGTTTATTATATTGTCATTCAAGAGGTTTTGTGCTTACACAATACATGGGGTATAGTCAGGTGTTGATCAGAACTGTTTCAAAGCCAATAGTGAAATTTAACTAAGTACATCTACATGTACTATACTTAAAGGGGAACTCCACCGATTTTACACATTAAAGTCTGTTTACAGGTCATGGGGAGTAAGTTACTACTGCATATGTGAAAAAAAGTTGTGTAAAGCCTTTCGTGGCTCCAGAAGGAGCTGCCTCAAGTGATGTCACTTGAGTCAGCGGTGGTTGGAGCTGAAGACTACAAGTTTGAAAATGAAAATAATCTGTTGGTGTGGAGTTAGAAAGAAGTGAGCTTACTAGACCTCAGTAGCCCGCTCCTCATCTCTGCTTGAGGCTAGCGGCTCGAGGCTACATTAGCCGACACACCTGAATCTCCTACAGAGCTGTCAGTGGTCGAGTTGCATTGTGGGTAACGTAGGCGTCAGGGTTTGACAATGAAGAAGAACGTATGGAATAAAAAAGAAAATATCTGGTTCTGCTGCATCGATTCTGATCCCTTTTTAACTGTTAGGGTTGCAATGCTAAGTCAGTGGAGTACTCTTACTTTTTAAAAATTAAATAAATAAATTTAGAATGCAGGACTTTTTTCATTGTAGTATTTCTACTTTTACTGTGTTTCGGATTATGTAAATTACGTTGTGGATGGGTATTTTGGTGTTGCAGATAAATGTATACTTTGCGGCTCAGATATTTAATTTTTTCCTTGAAATTGTGTCTCAGATGTAAACGAAAAGGATTATATCCAATATGATAACATTTTCTCAGCTACTGGACAATGATATTTTATTTAATGGGTTATTTGTGGATCAAGAAACTCAATTACAGGGCAGGTGTATATCCAGTGTCAGAGTGGACGATGGCATGTAAATGCAGCAACTTTAAAGTTCCTGATGCTTTTTAAAAAATTTCTTTTCTCAGTATAAAAAACACCTGATGTTTGTTACTTGATTCAGGAGAAGGTGATAAGACAGGAACGTCAGTGATTATAAATTATTGTTATCTATGACTGCAAATTTTCAATCACCATGGAAACAGTAACCTCAGATAATAAATATACTGCAAGACGATGCTATTATTGTAGACTTGGATCAATCCATAAATTGACTACCAGGTACGTTACTAATAGCTACTGTTGTTGAATCACATCTGTGAAACTGCAGGCAGACACACTGAGCATCATCCAGCCTGCTGCTAGCAAACCTGTAGACGCAGGATGAATGTCTTCACAGGGTCAAACATACAAAATCACAGTTTCATTGTTTCATTTCAACAAAAGAATACACAACAACGGTGCCTTATTGTTGAATCCAGCTTGCTAGTGTATGCTCAGTATGTCAGCGCCGGGGTGTTTGGTTGAAGACTCGATCATTCACAGTCTCACTAATTGCTTCGACTGACACTGAACAATTATGAATGAGTAACCGGGAGTGGCCAACCTGTGGCTCACACACGTGGCTTGTTGCCTGCACACGTGCGGCTCGTACTCACATCTTTTTGCCTTCTTTATTTAAATTGGAATCAGTTTATTTACATTATGCTAATCATTGCCCTAACATAAGAGGCGCACCTCAAACAGCTCAGGACCAAATACCTTGTAATTAAAGTTTGTGGCTACGCCTTCCCATAATAATGTTTCATGACTGGAATCAGTTCGTCGTCACAGCAGGGATAGGTACGTGTACAGCTAAGTGCAAATATAAGAACAAACAAATAACTAATACATTTTTCCCCCAGTTTGTTGACACAATTCTACTTCACTGCGTACTAATGTGAACACTTTAAAATATCAGTCAGAAAATCAAAACCAGTGTGGAACGTAACCTAGTACATTTAGTTAAGTACTGCACTTACGTACAAATTTGAGGTACCTTTACTTCACTTGAGTGTTTCCATTTCATCCAACTTCATACTTTTACTTAAGTACATTTCAGAGGGAAGTATTGTATTTTTACTCCACTACATTTGACAGCTTTAGTCACTAGTTACTTTACAAATCAAGACTTTACATACAAAACATATGATGGGCTTATAAAACATAATGGATTGTTGTAGATTAAACTACCCAACAATATATACAGCAGTTCAAATTAGCTCCATCATAACAACAATAAAATGCTACTTACACATTACTGCATCATCATTAATGATCTAATAATATAATATATAACAGTGACTTGATATTGCAAGTAAATTTAGCTGATAATACTTACATTTACTTGAGTACCATTTTCAGTGCAGGACTTTTACTTGTAATGTAGTACTTTTACAGTGTGGTACATTATTGTTACTTTTACTTTAGTAAAGGATCAGAATACTTCCTCCACTACTGGATTTACCAAGCGTTTAGAAACAGCGACACTTGCATAATATTAGGTGGCATTGAACACTGCACATGTTTAAAAGCTGAACAATAAAGGCTAACTTGTAAAAGGGCATCAGTGATGCTTTCGCTATCCTTTCAATTAAATGAGAATACCGGATATTAATAATACTATTGAAATGCAGTTGTATCCTAATCTTGGTATTTGAGCATTGAATTGGATTAGCCTTTTGAATCTCGTGAAATCCAAGCATTGATGTGTCCTTACTCACCCATGTGAAGGAGCTGTGGGCAACAGAAGTGTGGCCACGACAGAATACAAGCCAGATTTGAAAAGGATTGTGGAAAACAAGAAATTCCTCAGGTCCCGTTGAGTCAAACGTAGTTAAATACAAGGTAAGAAAAAATACCAATGAAAATGAAATGAAAAACATTGAATCTTACTGGAATTTGGCAAAAATACCAAACATTCCCTATATATTATGTTTATGTCTATATTTTGTTTGTTTGTTTTTGACTATTGGTCAGACTTAACAATCTATTTGAAGACAACCTGGGCTTTAGGACATTATAACGAACATTTCTCACTATTTTATGACATTTCGTGGTTCGAATGATTAATCTCTTGTGACTGTAAAAGTGTGGTGGAGAAAATGGAACTGGCTCCACCTTTTTGGGAATGTAAATGTATTCAATCATCAGAGGTAATTAAACAGGTCTTAACATCTTGCCCTCATTAATTATTATGTAAGAGGTCTTACATTAGGTATATTAGTCAGTATTGAACATCTCTATATTTTTATAGTTTTTCTGCTGTATGCAGACGGTGTAGGCAGGCCTTGACTTGGAAAAAAAAAAAAAAAAAAAAAAAATATATATATATATATATATATATATATATATAAAATGAAAAAAGGTTGGTGGTAAACATTTTGCAGACTTAATCCAGGCAGCACTATTAATCAATTGACAGAAAAATAATAAGTATTTTGATAATCGATTAATGGTGAAATTGTTTTTTAAAAAAAGCCCAACAATCTCTGGTTCCAGCTTCTCACACGAGAGGATTTGCTGCTTTTCTTTAAATCATAAATCATTGTAAACTGAATATCAAAACAAGACATTTGAACTCTCACAGACTAAACAATCAATTGAAGAAATTATCTGCAAATTAATCGATAATGAAAATAATCGTCAGTTGCAGACCTGATTCTGTTAATGCAAAATAGTTGCACAAACATGAGTTATAGGAGATAATGTGGGATAAAACTAGAATTTGTGTGATTTTTATGTTTTAGCTTCATGTGGATTATTGTATGTAATGTGGTTTCAGAATATTCTGTCAATGCTGGGTTCAAAACCATTATCACTTCATTTGAAATGTAAAACTCAAACTGCAAAAATTATGTGAAACAGATGGGAAACATATACCAACAGTGGTTTGTGGAAACCGTGGAGTGGAGTGTGATCCACTGAACATTTATATCTTATATGTGACTTACATGGGACTTCAGTTGTAGGTGGCTTGTACTGAACTTTAATTGACCTTTGGCACAAAAAGATTTAAAAAAAAAAAAAGAGGAGTAAATACTGTAGGTAGCTATGGGCTATGATTATTGATGGTCCAGCTCATATATTTGTATAATGGGGGGGGTCATCCATTTACTTCCATTTGTGGAAGTAAATTCTGCATTTTGAAGAGCAGCAGTATGTAAAACTAACAAAATGAGAAAAGAAAAAAACTGAAGCAGATGCAAAGACAAGACAAAAAATATGACATCTGAAAAAAAAAAAGAAGAAAAATGTGCTGTAGGCTAAAGCATGAAGCAATAACTCAATCTTTCCTTCCCCCAAAAAAATGAATGACTATGCACTACCTCTAGATATTCATCTACCCCTGACTGGAGCTTTTTGTTATTTCTCCATTTCTGGCAGAGAGAAGTGAGCCAGGCGCTGTGACCATTAACTCTCTGTGTGAGGAGAGAGACATGCGTCAGCCTGTGGCTCCCCCTCTGACAGACTGAAGAATGTATGAGTTTCACAGCGTTGGAGAACAGACTGAGGCAGCTCATTCTATCCACATCTTTACTCCCTCCCTCCTACTCTCACTCCCCGCCCATCTCTGCTGCTCCGCCTGCTATAAAAAGATTTCTCACTGAAAAACACTGAGGTCAAAGCTATTTGAATAATTTTTGTGATTGACGCAGGGCCTGCAGGTCTCATGGGAAGAAGATCCAACTGTGAAAGAAGACAGCCATGTTGGATAATAGCGCAAGTGCGCAGCCAGGGGCTACTACTGCGTTTTGCTGACTTTCAAATTGAAACTTAGTTCAAGGGATTAAAATATGACATTGAAAACATTAATTACAAGTCCTAGCCTCTTTAGAGTTTACCCAAATCCATCACCTCTGAGCTGCCAAGAATAAATCAGAGGTGTTAAGTGTATCCTGGAGCTTAAGTTGATCACAGCTTCTTCGTCATGTCCAACCCAGTACCACTTGCTGTGTCAGGTGGTGTACAGGGTGACCTGATGTCAGCTCACTTACTGGAGAGTCTTAAGATGAACGAGACACAACACTGGCTATCTTGCCTTCAGCCAACTGCATTTTTGCACCTGTTTATTTCTGTGTGGCTGTAAAACAAACCCTGCCACAGCCGGTCGCATACATGTAAAAAAATGCATCTTCCACTACCAAATAATAATCTACTTCACTCCTCACATCTTAGATGGTAAAACGACAGTAAAAACTTCCTTGCTCTTAATCAGGCAGCTGAACCTTTTTGATGATTTCTAAACATCTGCATTGTCAGTTTGGTTGAAATCTACAGTCCTCATTTACAGTTTGAACGTTTTAAGATTCTGTAACGTGACGTGTTTGCGAGTCAAACTTGATATGCGGGCAGGGTATAATTTCAAGACAGATTTGATCAAATCTCTCTCATATTTGATTTGATCACTAAAAGGTGGGTGTGACTCAGCGAGGATGGTGCTGTGGAGGACTGCCTCCACCCACACCTTCCCTAACCTGAGGAAGCTGAGACGATGACGATGATATTGCACCGCTAGCTTCTATGACCCACATGCTAGCGTAGTCTGGTGTAGTTTTATATGATGGGAGGGGTGAGCTGGTCGCCCCATGTTTGATTGGATACATTTATGAACCCATTTACACCTGCTATTAACATGCAATCATTATCTGGATATCTTATCTAGATAAGGAAATTACATGTTAATGCAAGGTGTAAATGCACGCAATGCATACTGCAACTGGATCGGCTACACCACATCTGGATGTGGTTGTATTCATAATCAGATGTGGTCTGGTTTACATTGTGCGTGGGTCTCAGCCAAGCGCCAATACAACCTGTACAGTTCAGACACATTCTTAAGAAAAAATGAAAACAAGTTGAAAAGTTACCTAACTCTCACTTAAACCTATTTCTGTAATCTCTGTCTAACCAGTCCAAAAGCTACAGATGACTCTTTCCTCAGCAATGGAAAGATTTGTAGAACCCATACAGCAGCATTGCCTCGGGAGACTCTCAAGACCCTCACCTCCATGTCGTAGAGTGAAAGACGAGGGTCATGTGACCGACAGCGGTATCCAAGCTAGCACTAGTGCTAGAATGCTTTTTCACTGGCACTAGTCATATTTCTATCCAGCTGTAGCGCAATTTTAACTGAAAAAGAAAATGCTAATTAATGCGCCATTTCCATCCACTACTGTTATGCGAATATTAAGAGTTGGGCACATTGAGATGACGTAATTAAAAGAGTGCCAGTCAAACCTCAAATTATATAAAACCATGTAGAAAATGTGATTGAAATATGGCACTTGTGTTTCTTTCATTATTTTGAGGAAGGTTCATCAGATCAGTCCAGACAGATCTGATGTTTCCATCTGCTGCCATTTTTTGTCTCTCAAGTAGAGCAGAAGCTTCAGAGGACGTTGAAGTCACACAGTTCATGTACGTCATGATTTATTCACTAAGTCTGTCTGCATTTTGTTTTTATTGGTACACCATATTTTTGCAATATTTCGACTTTTTTTCAAATTTCCCAGTGTTTCCACTTGCAAATTGAAAATGTGCATAAAACCAGTTGGATAGAAAAGTACTACCTACCTTACTTACCTACCTTCTTACTTACCTACCTTCTTTCAGGATAAAAAACTATTGCCTGCCAAAAAGTAGCGTACGAATGCCTTCGGCTGTCTCCATCTGTCACATGACCCTCACCTTGTAGATCATTTTGGTCCCTCAAGAGTATCCCACATCACTTGACTTTCATGCACTACGTTTGTTGATAAGACAAACGTCATAATGGATTAATAGTGTTTTTTTTTAATGATGATGAAAGCTTAATTGATGTGTAGAAATATGCTTAACGGTCACCAAAAGCTAGAAACCAGGATAAAGACTTCAATCTATAATGTCGTCATGATGTCGTCTGAACCTGCTCCATTGAAAATGGAAGTTGAAGGTTTACTTTGTGCTCTTGTAAATTTAGTTCAAGCTGTGCCACCAAAATGTGTTTCATTTCAAAGCAGCTCTGCGAATGCTTAACCAGGAACATAACTGGCATTTTTCCTATATGGTGGTAAAATAACAAAATAAGAGAGAAATAAAATTACACTGGAGGAAAAAAAAAACAACTACCTTGAGATCAGGTTGTAGGAGGTGAGATGGCAAAACCTAGAAACCAGGAGCTGTCTGTAATCAACACCAATGAGGCGATATATTGGATGGTGGCAGCAGAATAAAATCACCACCCTCCAAGTAGGTGTACAGTATATGACTAAATCTTACCACCCCCCCACTTACTGCCATTATCCCACCATAGGGAAAATTGCCTGTCTGGGTACAAGCCTGCAATATTCCCAGCAGTCGTCCATTTGGCTCTTACAGAAGCACCACTCTCTAGAATGACAGTGAAACTGAGGTCATACGCCGAACAGTCACCCTGGGGTTAAAATGATAGAGTTTGTGCGAGTGTAAATTACTCTATAACGCAGGACACCTTCACTCCGGTCTTTAATGGATCCCTTCCTAGTCTTGTTTTATAGTTATCTTATCAGCGTGAGCCCTGTTGGCTTGTGGATTTTGCCGTGACAATGTAAACACAGGACCTTGTTAACTCGCTGTACATCAGAGACTGTGATCTATTCTGTCTTTTTGTGTGTGTGTGTGTAATTGTAATAACTCACAATGTTGTAAATATGTTCTGTAGTAATACTGCCTTTAGCTCCATTCCCTATTTCAGGCCATTTGAGTGTCAGCAACTTCATTTCACATTACTACTGTTAACCTTGGAAACAGTAGTTTGACAAAAAAAAAAAAATAAGTCCACTTAATTGATTTCAACTTCATATCCTGGTTAAAAGCCATGGACAAACCAGTAAGTGTATTTTCAGTTAAGATTTTTGTTTTTTTTGTCAAAATTCATCCAATTGTTTCTAATGGCACCCAAAATCAGTAGTTCAGGTTAATGCCAGAAAATGAACAAAAGCAGTGGCAAGGCAATTTGCACAAAATTTAAATGTTTTTGGTATATTCTTCATTGATTTAGTGAATTTCAACAAGTACTCCAAATTAAACGTCAAAATACGTTGTTTGTCCGTGCCCTCTAGAACGACATATAAAAGCGTTTTCTGATCTGACATCTATCAGCAGGACGACCTCATTTGTCTGTGCCTTCTAAAACCATTACAGATCACTGTTGAATCTGTTTTATGATGTGACAAACCTATCGTTAAGGTTTGATTAGGTTTAGGCAATAAAACAACTTGGTTAGGTTTATGGGAAAAATTGTGCTTGGGTTAAAATGACTACCTCACAAAGGATAGTGGACCTTTGTTGTCATGGTGACAATAATAAACACATGGTTACGGTAATGGTGCGATTGTCTTGATGCTTACAAAAACATTGACTTTTGGTTGGAAACAGGAAACGAACACATTGTTAAAGTCTGATGTTTTGTCAACTCTCCACCCACCTCCGACCTCCTCCCTTTGTGGACTTTGTCGCTTTATAACAACATCACCTTTCTTCCTCCTTTGCTCCCGTCTTAATTACTACGGCCGCCACATGGCTTTGTCATTTGAGCGTAAATATGTTGTTTTGGGGCCACTTGTCTCAGAGAATTTGTTGATATGCTGGCATGTAAGCTATTTGACTTAGAGACTTTTAATTTTGTGCAACATTCATGGCTAAAAGTTCAACCCTTTTTTTCAGAAATACATGACCGTTATTAGACCTGCTTCAACATTTTTAAGGCACATTTCTGTTTTTGTGTTGTCACGTCTGGGATACGGCGATGCATTATTTACTTGATTTAGCCTGAGGCTTGACGTCGGCTTAGGTAGAAAATACTTCTGCTCATCTTTTAAATAAAATCAAATATTCTGCAGGTCTCATATTACTGTGTTAAATTTAGTTCAGTTTTATAGGCCTTTCTTTATGAATTGCATGGTCCAGGACCTGACTACAACTTGGATTTGCAATGAACATTCAACAACGTTTGCATGTGCGCTGCAAAGTCAAAAGCTTAAGTCAAGCCAAACACTCTTGGTCATTCATCACAACATCAACATGGCTCAAAGAATTGTGTATGTTCCTTCTGGCTGTTTTGAAATCATACCACCTTCAAGGATTTTGTTTTGTGCACCTTTAAAGCATTTATAAAAGGTGGTTGCCAAGCAACTGTTAGAAATAGTTGAAGGGGACATAAAATCATCCTACTCCTAAACTGCATGTAACACATGTAACATGTGGTCCAACATGGACCAAAACTTCATTTGATTTAATTCATGTTTGTTTGTATATGCCCCCACTTGGTCATACTATCTTTTTTAAAATTGTCTCCTCCTGTTATGCTGATGACATCCATCTGTATATTTTAAACTGAAAGCTGCTTTGCTGCAACAAAAACTCAATGCTTTCTAACTTCCTACAGTTGAAGTCTGAAAAACTGAAATTCTGAACAACATTACCCCTCATCTCCCCTGACAGCAAACTTACAATCCTCAGGCAGAAACCTTGTTTTTGTTTTTGATCCATACATGAACATTAATCAGCACATTGAGCCTTGTTCAATCCTGCTTTCTACAACTCAGAAAAGCTGCCAAAATTAGATCACATCACATCTTCACCTCTTCTCACTGCAACTCTCTTTACTTACTTTACTTATTTACTTGTCTTAATGGTTCAAAACGGCAAAAAGGCTTCTGGCCTCACTTTACTCCAGCAATTCATTTTAAATTACTTTCAAAGCCCTCCATGGATTGACTCCTGCCTATAGTTATATACTGATTTATGTATTTATCCATTTAGATGATATGCCAACCCTAAAAAGCAACAAACTTAAGACATTTGTGTTAACAAAATGACATTTATTTCTAAATCTAGAAAATGTTTTGCCTTCTAAATGTAAAGGTGTGACTTGTGTATAGGCAATAGCAGCTTAGCTAACAGTAATGCTGGCCATGAATGCTAAATGCTACAGGTTAAACATCTGTGCTCTGTTCTGTAACATTTCACCCGCTCCTGCAGATGCTTTTGCCAAGATTCGCTCCTCTGAGCATTATCTTCAACTAAAGATCTGTCTGCCTCATCCCGTAGCCCTTAATAATTATTTAATCTATAATGATCCAAAAAAATGCAGTCACTGAACCATTTAACAAGCCACCTTTAAAGACATGAAAACAAGGTTTAGTAAATGCCATTAATGTCACGGACTCAGACACAAAACTGGTGGACTCAAATGCACAACTCTTCAGATCGTGTAAGATGTATCAAAAATCATTTACTGAAGTATACACAACAAAAAACGCTCACAAAGAGGATTAAAAAAAACATGGACGGATACAGAAACCTGGGACATGGAAATGCTGGTACGCTTGACTCACTTCTTTTCACAGACGGAAGAAGACAAACTGGCACAGGACAAGGGGAGACAAGGACTATTTATACATGAGGTAGGGGAAAACAGGTGAGACCAATCAGGGGCGGGGTAGACAATCACACCGGCGGGAAATCACACAAAGGGAGGAAGTCAGGGTCTGAAACGAGAGGGAAAGGTGAGTACAAAATAAAACAGGAAGTGCAAGACGAGTGCATGAAACACTGAGCCTGAACATGAAATATATTAACAAAGCTGACGAGACACAACAATTAAAAGTAAAAAGTAAAAAAGTTTCCAGTTTCCTGTGGCGATACATACAAACCAGACGTTTGAGAACCATCTACACACAATATATAAAACAGTTTATTGATCACATTTAGGTGCATACTGTTTACTGGAAGATGATACATTTACTTGCAAAGTTTGCCCAATAATACTCTCTTATTTTTATACTGTATATGAAATTTCATCCTGTGTTCATCCTGTAATTATGATGCTGACCGCCCACTTCTGCTTGCATTAGAGTAAATACATCCTGTTCCTGCAACATTTGTGTTGGGTCCCCCGGGACCCGTAGAATCCTAATCCTGCTGCAGCTCTCCACTAGGAACAAACAGGTAGTGTGTGAGATTTGCGTTGTTGGGTGTACTGCCCACACCTACAACATATAGATGCAGGGAGGATGGGTTAGAGTGTGTGGTCTGCTTGTGACCAGGTCTCTCCGGGTCTGTGCTTAGCACCAAGAAACAGTGTGTGGGTGTGAGAGGGTTTTGGCTTGTGTCTGTGTGCACTGTAAAGACTAGCATGTGTCAGTTGGGGTGTGGTGGCTAATTCTTGACAGGTGACGCACTTTTGGACTCTGTTGGATAGTTGCGTGGCACTAGGAGTAGACCATTGGGTGTGTGTCTTCTAGTGCTTTACACTGAGGCCAGTGTTGTGTTGGCTAGCTCTCCAACCCCCTCACCCCCACCCTCACTTTCTCCTCAGCAGCAACACTGGGTGGGGAAGTGGTGCATCCTCCTCTTGGTCAGCGTTGCTCAGGGCTATAGCTTCTGGGCAGCCACAGATGAGAACAGCTCTTTGCACTATTCATGTCAGTCACACACCAGACACATCAATGAGATCTTGGCTTCGTGTTGCCTGATTTCATATGCCTTGTAAGACCCACAAACAACTTTGTGTTGCCCAAAATGTAACTGAAGAGCATCAAAATCATATTCAAATAGAGTCATTTCTTTTTCAAAACTAAATATATTTAAATAAGCTTGTTGACAGCAAGATCTGTAACTCAATAAGTAATGGGATTAACATATCTTAAGTTTAGTTCAACTGTTAAATCTGTTCATTTATTGAGCCCTTATATAGAGTTTTTGGAAAGTGTAACACAATTGATTGATTTGGAGGATATACACTGCTGTTTTTTTGTTCTCAGGGAGGGGTAACGCTGGGTGGAACTCTGTGGTGACGGCAGCAATAAAAACTGAATTTGTTGTATAATTGATTGCAAACTTTTTTCAAATGTTTCAACTTCCATTAGCAGCTGGCATTAGTAGTGCTGTATTTTGATATTAACATCTGTGATTTACAAATGGATCATTAGAGAGTTATCAAAGTCAAAAAATGCACTGTTGCAATGATTTGCAGAATAAATTATGCTAAGCTAAACAAACATACCAGCACATGCTCTCATGCACGTCTGCTTCTCACTGGTTTCTGTTACCAGCTGTTAAGGCACAGGTGGCTGAGTCTTTATACACAGTTCTGTGAATGTTTATATGCAGATGACTGTACCCTTCATATAATTAACCACATATAACATTTAATGTAGCGTCCGATCCAGAAATGTACTGAACTCAAATGTGGTGTTAAGTAAACCATATCACTCTGCAGAGCAGATTTTCAACATCTGAATCTCTGGATAACTGGTTCCTTGTTTTGCTAGTGATTCATGTTCGGACACACTGTTATTTGATTTGTGCAAGATTAAATTAATAACATAAAGATACATACAGATAGAAATTTGCACTTCTTATAACAACAGCAATGGATTGTTTGCCTCTTGAAGCCCAGACTCCTTACAAATCTGCCATCTCTTAATCACAGAAATGTTCCCAAATCAAACCAAAATAAAAAAAATGACACATGAATACTGCCCTAAAGCATAATTATGCTGAAAACAGTGTAGAATTTGAATGTTACCCCAGCACCTCTTGCCTCTGCATACAGGTTTTGTCTTCAACTGCAGGATTTATGCCTCTCTATGGCCATCAGAAATAGAGTAAAGACCACATTAATAACTTGCTGGAGCAATGCAACAATCCACCTACTGCTCTCGACTGCACCTTAGTGATTTACCTGCCAACAGGACTTCATGTACATCCAAGAGGTGAGAGCAGAGCAGAGCAAGGTGTGCTACTTGCTGCAGCCACCCCTCATGTAGAGATCCTTGTGGTTTTTCACTTGCTCCGCCAATTTACATAATAAAAGCATAAAGAACCGTCTGCAACTGAATAACAATTTGTAGGTCATGGCAGAAATCTGTAAGTCGTATGTTTCTTTAGCGTATTTCTTTTTGTGGATGCATATTTGCATTTAGAAGTAAGTATGATATCTTACTACTATATTATAGTAGTAGGATATGTACTGCTCTACTGCGGTGATAGCAGAAGGTGAAGGCTCTGAGCAACGACATTATTCACACCGTTATGGATAACAATGTACTGCACAGTACATAGGTTTATTTGCACCATTAAAATACTGTTTTCACTTTTATGTATTGTTTATATATTGTATTTTTAAATTATCTGTAAAAAGAAAAGATATCTCGATGAACATTGTTAGTGGTTATTTTTTCACCTGCCCCACCTAAACTGTGGATAAAGCTTTGGTTGTGTGTTTAAAGGGAAATAAATGCTGGAAAAAAAAAAAAAAAAGAAATAAGAGACAGTCGGTGTTCCCAGGTTTGTCATTAGGTGTTAGACAAAAGAAATTTGTCATTGTAAAACAACAACATTGTGAACATTTTAGTTTAGTATTGATAATGTATAATGTGTTACTCTGTTTTTGGTTTAAGTGCAATGAGTCACACCTTTGCTCGACACTGGTATTTAGACCAAGAACTGCACAACAGACAAAGCTCTGGTAGTGTATTCACAGGGAGAGATAGATAAACAGATAGGAAGAAAGATAAATAGAAAGATAGATCGAGATAAAGATAGATGATAGATAGATAGAAACTGTACACATAGACAAATGCACAGAGTCTCTCAGATGTGAGAAAGGCTCAAGTGTGGCTGCTGCTCACAAAGAAGTTGAAGCAGAGAAATGCCACAGCGCACGCTGAGTGACGTCAACCAGGAGGCCCCGTGGGGATGAGGTGAGTCAGAGCCAGGGCCGCGGCCTCGCCAGCTCTCCGCAGCCATGAGCGCGTCATCACCAGTCTCACTGACACCCTCTCACATTTCTCTGCATCTGCTTCAATGTGCCTCTGCCTCCCTCCATCCCTCCGCCTCCTCAAGAGGATCTTCACATCCATGGCATACGCCAGTCCTAGCTATGCCTGTCTGTCTTTGTCTCTCTCCACACTTTGGGGTGGGTACTCATCAAGCATGAAATGTTTTATATCTAATGACGGTGAAAGCTTTTTGTCTTTTTATATGTTATTGAAGAAGGATACTGAAAAAAAAAAGAGGTAACACAAGATAAGTCCCAAGGTTTGTCATTTGTATCAGGTGAAAAAGGATTTTTTTAGATACCCTGACATTGTAAAAATGATAGTTTTGTATTGATAATGTACAAACAATAGCACAGTTTGGTGGTGCAAGCGCAGTGAGTCACACCTTTGCTTGACTCTGGTAGTTAGGCAAAGAACAGCACAACAGACCAACATCCTCTAATATCTTGCAGACCTAACAATGCACAGGTTAAGAGAGCAAATGCTTCTGTATCTCAGCAGTGTAGGTTTATGCTGATAAGGAGCTCATTAATGCAGGATATACTGTTAGTGATGGATCGGGGCGGGCGGATCTGAGCTGTGATGATTCACCCATCACAAGCAGAACAACACTTTAAATATTTTTGAGCAACCGCTCAGACACAAAGTATCCTATAAACCTTCATCACTTAACCCAACCCAGGGCCTCTCCTAACAGTCAGCCAGCATTGATTGGTAATGTTAAACAAATCTGGATAAATAGATCCTCAAACCAAGAATTACTGACTTATATTAATAACGTCTCTAAGGCTAACAGATTTACACCAGTTGTTTAAGCCCCTCTCTGAGATCAAGCATTCCAGTTTAAGGTATCCCATGTATGTATTTTTTTAATGTAAATGTTTACAATACCAAAAATGAGAACAACTAAAATATGTTGTTTTTAAATAGATATCAAACTTGAACGTAGACAGGTCTCAGGTCGCAAGTAGAGCCAAAACAATTAGCCAATTAATCAATTAGTCGATTGACAGAATATTACGGCAACTATTCTGATAATCGTTTAATTGTTTTAGGTCATTTTTCAAGCACAAGTGTCAACGTTTCTCTGGTTCCAGCTTTCTTAAATGTGTGGATTTGCTGCCTTTACTATACAGCACTTGTCAAATATTATGGTAAATTAAATATCTTTGGCTTTTGGGCTGCTGGTCAGACAAAACAAGACATTTGAAGATGTCATTTTGGGCTCTGGGAACTTAACCATTAACTAATGAATAAAAATAATTAACTAATGAAAATAATCGTTAGTTGCAGCCCTAATCTCACTTATGTATTTTTTTTATGTAACTGTTCACATGACCATAATGTACACAAATTAAACACCTTTTGTAAATGAGTCTTAGTAGTCTTGCTATCAGGGTGGGCATGAGGCTGGTTTTATTGCAATTCATTCAACTAAACTTGAACCTGGGTGGGTGTCAAGTCGCTGTATTTGATTTGTTTAAGTCCCTGCCTGTATTCTTCCCCTCTCTGCTTCCTCTACATCTAATACTATAGAGCAGAACAGAAAAGAAGATCAATACTACAACTCCTTTTCTTCTATGGAAAAAAAATAGAGACGTTCAAGCACTGCTTGCTTTGCTAGAAGAGAACTCCCTCCGAAATGGGCCAGAGATTTTTAATCTTGGTAAAACCAACAACTGTCAGAATCTGACTTGTCAGAATTTCTGTGAACAACTGAGCAATAAACAATAACTTTCACAACATGTTTTCCAAAATGACTATAAAACCCACGTCTGCGCACACGCCCAGCTCTTGCAATTTACTAGAGATACCAGTTGCTCTACAGGGTAGCAGTGCTTCGATGGCATGGCACAGACAAGCCTCTAGTGGGGAGGGAGGATTGCAGTAAATGGAGGAAAGGGGTGGCAGATATAGAAACAGACTTCATTTTTGTATCAACCTCTCTCCAATTGGTTGACGCCTGTCTGCAAGCTGCCTGCAACGTGTTCAAGTTCCATTCATGACAGGTAGAGCATGCTCAGCTAGGGGGAGCATGAGGGTGTCTGCTCTGGGGGATGGGTGATGGTGGCAGCGGTGGTGGTAGTGTGTGTGTGTGTGTGTGTGTGTGTGTGTGTGTGTGGGGGGGGCTGTTGGGTTGAGAGCGGGGTGGGGGAAGTAGCTTGCCCGGAGAAAGAGGTCTGCACCACATACAACATTCAAGCGGACATCTGACGTCAGCACATCAATAATTAAAGCATTTTATTCATAGCCTGGGAGAAAAAGAATCAATTGACAAATCACATATTCACTTTGAGTTACTTCAAACGGTGAGACAATTAAAATGCACAACATGTCTGTGTCGCATGTGTGTGTGTGTGTGTGTGTGTGTGTGTGTGATGCCATTTACACATTTTTCTTTTTATAGCTTCTATGTTATTTAGGATGCACTCCCCAATATATGGCAAAGGCAGGCATAGAAATCGTGACTCACTTTTTTTCCCTACCAGTCTGCCCTTGCTTTCTGATTGGTTTTAAGATGCATCCAGCCATTGTATTTATCCCATCTATCATGCTTTGACATGGCAACTTCCTCATTTGTATTTCATGTATTGCTGTGCAAGCTATCTAAGAATATTCACATTTTAGTTAAATATTCAGATTTCAGCGGATGTGGTTCACTGACATGAACCCCCGGTTTACTGCAGCCCCATCAACTTAACTGTTCAGTTGAATTATATTATTTATATAGCTATGTTTTGTATAATTGCATTTGTACAGGTATTCATAAAACAAATGAAGTCAAGCATAAACACTAAAGACAGCAGCTTGTCCTAACAACCTTCTGAAATCACTCTTAGGAAGGAATTCATATTACAGGGCTAAAATTAACATCATACATCATTTACTCTTATCAACTAAACAACCAATTAGACCAAACATGCTCAGCATAATCATATGATTAGAGAAATGCTATACACACTTAACAAATCTGTATATTACTAAAGCAAATGACTGTAATAAAAAAACAAAAAAGAGGGTATAAAGTGTCAACATCAGTTCTTCATGAGGAAAATGTTTTTCCTTGTGGGATTCTTTGTAATCTGTTTGTGGTATTTTATCAAATGCTTCATGATTAAGTCTTCCTCAGTTGTCTCATTATAGAGTGTAAATAAGTCTTGAGCCACTGTAGTCCTGAAAACGAGCTCTCATTCTCAGATAAACAACTTGTTATAGGGAGAGTTGTGGCATGTTTCACAGGTTTTGACCATTCTGGCTACAATGTTCTTAAAGCTGCTGTAATCAGTATTTTTTATAGTAACAATGGATCAAATGACCATGTGTAAAGTGAAAGAGGTCGCTCGTAGTGATTAACCCACAGAGAATTGTCACCTGACTGCAGTTCCCCTCAGCTCTACAGAGCATTTTAGCATCTTTCAGCTCATTGTTGTTTTTTTTTACGGCCCACCGCTTTACTGTTTTGGTTCACTCTCACCGCTTTGATCAGCGAATAGCCAGTGAACATAGTGGAACATTTAGCAGCTAAAGAGCCAGATGTCTTTTTCAGGAGTTGGTGGAGCCCAAAACAGAGGAAAAGAGGAGTGAATACTGCTCTTAAATATGCCAAGTTGCCAGAGACATGACTCTGAATGCTTATTTTGCTAATGTTGTTCTGCTGTCCCCAAGTAATTGTTTGACATTCTGGGAAATATACTTATTCGTTTTCTTGCTGAGAGTTCGATGACAAGATGGATACCACTCCCATGTCTGTAGGGCAAACATGTAGCTGTAGCTAGCCACCAGTTAGCTTAGCTTAGCATAAAACCTGGAAACAGGGGGAAACAGCTAGTCTCTGGCCAGCCAGTGATCATAGAAATGAAAAAAAAAAAAACTTCACATATCAACACATATCACATGACGTCAGCAACAAAAACAGCATGACTAGCTGGTAAACCAATGGACAAAGAAGTCAAGAGTTCAGTGATGTTTAATTAGACTTTCCTAACAAGTGCAGAACCTGAACCACCAAACCAATATGAATGTTGACTTCATTAACTTGCAAAGCATGTCCTCTGTTTTCCCTTTCTGACCATCTTTGGCCTGCATGCCGGCCTGCCCCTGACCTATGCTCTGTCTTTGCCAGTTGCTGCATCCGAGCCTTTGCCCTTTGTACCTCCCAAGACACTTTTGGATGCTCTTTCTGGGGGTTAAGAGCATGTTGTTATTATGGTCAGAATCTGGTAGTAAGCTTTGCTTAAAAGAGAACAGTATCACTGTCACCTCCAAGCTGAGTCAAAGCAAAACAGAGCAAGACTCAAACAGATGCCTGCAGAGTTAAAGAGAACAATACAAAGTACAAAAACATGCTCGGAGTCTGAACTTTTGGCTACTTTTGGTTAATTTGTAGGCCATTTAGCTTTATTCATCCATCTTTTTTATGAGTCTTTGGTCCAACTGCCAGGATTTGGATTTTGCACTCTGTATCTTATTAACAAGTCCAGTTGTATATAGTAAATATGTCATGATGAGCCATATGGAGGCAGCAGGGGAAGGACCCAAATGCAGACCGGCGAGGAGACTGAAGCAATTCAAGGTTTATTAACTACAAAAAATAAACTGATACGCGGGGAAACACCAGGAACACAAAGACACCACCAACAAACATCATCAACATAATCACAATGACACCACAGAGAACAAAGGGAGAGGACCAGTGTATATATATAGGGGAGGAGACAACGAGGGAAACAGACACAGGTGAGTAACAAGACACAGGTGCAAGCAATCAAAACTGGCGGGAAAACAAAGACAGGAAATAAACGGCACACAAGGAAACAAGAACAGTAATTTCAAAATAAAACAGGAAACACAAGACCAAAAAACACACAAGTCCACACTAGAGTCCTTGGGATCATGACAAAATGCTATAAATGTTTACGTTGCTTCGCAGCCTTGTCTCCTAGGAATTATGTTAAAATACTACTAATTTGTTTTGGCAAATGTATTTAGAAGGAAACGTAATAGCTGCCTGGATTGTGATCAGCGGCAAGGAAGTGCTTTCGATGTTTTTGTACCACACTGAAGTTGTCAGGAGGTGGTCGGGTGGATGGAAGGTGTACAAAGCACAGGACTGTGACACCAGAGATAGAGGTTCACTAGTGTGTGTGACTAGATTTAGGCGACTAAAGCACTCAAGGTTGAGGTTAGGGAAAGATTGTGGTTGAGGTTACACGTTAAATTAAACTCGTGCTTCAAGTCACCTTTGACAACAACGTTTCTCTTACCTTAACCAAGTGCTTTGAGCGTTTAAACACGATCATAAAAAAACGATTCCACTTTAGTTGCTACGAGTGGATACTGTATTGCACAAGCAGATATTGTAGGGAAATCAAATTAAATACGTACCTTGTGCTGACATGTTCACTATCAGCATTTTACATCTTGGCAGGTATGTTCATTAAAAACGTTTCATAATTATGTAGATAAAAAACATAAATCAGGTGGCATCGTGTTTCTCTCAAAATTTGTTTGCTGTTTCAAATTAGTAGTTTATGAATGTAATTGTTAGGAGACAGAGTTGTTGTCATAGCTTGTATTTCTCTCTATCTTGATTGACATTTGGCACATGTGCTGCGACTGAATTAAACTCACTTTCACCTCAGCCTTTCCTTTGATTAATATCTCTGTACCGCTGAGTTTATCTGACAAATCCACTGTGATTCCACTCTTGGAAGGAGATATTTACATACTATTACATCTTCAATGGTAATCAATAATCTATGTAATGTGACAACTTCCTATTTCACGACAGATGCAAAGAGAGGCCGAGACTCAGGCAGAGAGATGGAAGACTGAATGAATGACGTGTAAGCTCTGTGACCGGGAAGGATGCTGGTTTGATTCCCAGGACTGACTGGAAGAATCATAACTAATATCACTCACCTGTCCGTCAAGTCTTTCCATTTTGTGCCCTTGACCGACTCCCCGAGGCTCTGATTGTAGACCATGGCAGCTTCCGTGTTGTGTTTTCAAACAATAAATCTGTTTTTGAGTCATGGTGTGTGCTGAAAGTTTGTTCAATCTATGACTTAGGCTCCTCAAGAAGAACATATATTCACAAAATCTGGACAGTGAAATAAAGTACAGGCTGTATCTTTGACTCTGTGTGAGGCTGGCCATGCCACTCATGTCAATGTGCCATTCTCTGACTCATGGTGTTGCCTACAGTGGGGGAGGGAAACTCAGGAGGCAGAGAGAGACAGTGAGAGAAGACCAAGAGCTCTGATACTGAGAGTGGGATGAAGTGTTTTCTCCCCCTACTGACTGAAAAGCTGTCTGGTATTTTCAGTGGAATTTTCACATAAATGCATACAGACTCACATTCATTCATTTATTCATTCATATTTACCATTTCCTTTTTTTTTAATTGAAACTTTATTTTAACATTTCTTTAACGCTCAAATGTCAATGGAAGAATTTTGTGTTTTTGCCTTTAACACAACATGTAGTGGTTTTAACGAACAGTAGAGCCTTGAAAAATCGGACTTTTTTCAGTAAAACATGGTTTTTATCAATTTGAAAAAAAAATTATTGAAAAAAAATATGCAAAAGAAAAATGGTTAACATTTTAGAGATTTACAAATGTGAAACATCATACCAAAAGGAATAATTAAAAGTATTAAGTTAGCATTAATGCACAACTTGCTGTACTGTATATCTGCTGAGTATATTAATAACTTTCTAAATCAGGACACCTACGGTAGAAGTTTATCATTACCCTGGCCCCTTGTGAATGGATAAAAGACAGGCTGTTTTTAAATATTTATCAATTTTTCACATATCCCATGGCTTTGTTAATGGCTAGGTTTGTTTCAGGTTAGTTTCACCAATGAGTTAACTACTAATGAAGCATGAGCATTGTTGCTATGGAAAAGTTAATACATTTAATTATATAACATGATAATTATATATATTATATAATACTTAAAAAGCTATAAATAACTTAATTAAAACAAAAATATCCAACTGAAATCATATTTTGTTGTCTGAGACGGCAGACACAGTTTTCAGTGGAAGCCTGATTAATAGTCACAACTTGCAGCTACAAACCGAAAATGAAATGAGCAGCATAAAATATGAAATGAGTGAGTATCAGACTCATTAGAATAACAGGTGTAACCTACTAACCTTTGCACACCTTTTTTTGGTGTTGCTCCAAGGGCCAGAGGTCTTAATTCAAAACTATTATCTTGATAAGAATAAATTGGTTTTATGATGTCCTGAAATTTACGTGACAAGATCAGCGAGACTGTTTGATCAGAGAAGACTTATCACTCTGTTGGTCTTTTGTGGACCACAAACACACACAATCCACTCGTGATTGGAGTCTGGTGTTAGAGAGCAGGGATTCTTTCTTTAACAAACGGTCTTTGCCCAAGCACAGACGAGGCTTGCAGAGCTCATACAAACTACATTAGCCAAGTTTCATTTTTGCCTTTTGTCAAGTTACATACAGCACTGAAGTTAATAACTTACAGTTGAAAACATCACCCTTTTGTATATTGGTTTTTACAAATGAAAAAAAAAGATCAAGGAGCAATTCAAAAGAAGATTTGTTAGCTTCACAGCTTAGTGAATCTGGGTATTTTATCAACCTTGAAACCGGATCCAAACACAGATCCAGCTAAGATGTCATTACAGATCTCTTATTTTGTGTTATGAGTTTTGAGTTATTTTGTGACTTACCTTCCTACAAAATGTTGAAATCTGAGCCTGAATAGATTCAATAAAGGAATCAAAAGGATTTGGATTTGATATTGGATTCAGATTAGTTAAAATTTGATAATTATAATATTTTAGTTATACTTAGAATTACACAAGAAATCATTTTAAAAAGGTTACATTTTAGGTTAAAATTTTATTTCACATCATTGAAAACACAAATGGCAAATTAAATTTCAATTTGATTTCATTTTAACATTGGCATTCCTGGACTTCCATAGAGGACACACAAAACGTGGTAAAATAATATTTCCTGTAAAATAAAACAATACTAATAACACTTCATCAACTCTGTATGTAAGCTTACAGCTTATTTAATTATTTAGTTTCAATAAAAATAATACAATTTAAAAAACTGGAATGAATAAAAAAATCTGAAGGGCATTTACCGAGGTTAAACCAACCACAACCAGAGGATGAAGAAAAGAGAGAAAATAAAATTATTTTTCATCAAGCACTATAAATTTCTCCTTCAGTTTGAGTTTCAGGACATGATGTAACAGTTTCATGTTTCAATTCAGTTCTAGCAGAAGAAAACATGAAGAGTGAACAAGTGTGAACAATAATTCACAGTTATTTTAGTTGCTTTGAAATTTGAAGTTTACAGAGTGTATGTCAAACCTTTAAGGCTTTTCCCCCAGTACTGAATGATGTGTTGAAACCACAAACAAGAAAAAAAGATTCACCTGTTATTGTTATTGTCACAGTTTGAAGTTGCATCCAGACAAACTTGTTTTTAGTTTAAATACGTTAAAAAGTTAGTGTTTGTCATTTTGAAACAGGCCAGATCAGACTTGCTGTGATTTGTTGGTTGTAAAAACAGAAATACAATTTACAGGTGTATAAAGGCCACCTAATAACTGATAAAATTATTCATCAAATTAAATACATAAATCAGTAAATCATAAATACATCCACACTTTTCACTCGAAACACTGTATTCTAGTACTACTACTACTACTACTACTACTACAAAAACATTTCCTATTTTATTCATAAAACTATGCGTTTTGTGTCATCATCTGCATGAAGTGTGAAATATGAAATATATCAAAATATAATTTCACAGCTAAATTGAGCAATAAAAACATGAAAACCAAAGAAAAAATCCTCAAGGGATCCCAAGAGTTTATCATATTAACTTTAATGTTAACCCCAAAACTGATACTGAACAATGAAGCTTGTATGCAGAAAATCACTGATTTATCATCACTTGTACTGATACTTGGACTGCAGATGAGAAGTAACTTTCAGCTCAGCTACATTAGTCTCTTACTAATAAATACTGTAAATAAAGTTTTGAATGGAGTAATGATAATAATTTTCATTTGGATGTTAATACAACCTCCAGCTTGCCAATAGCAACTCTATTTTCAAGTGATATCACTTTACCTTCTGTCTGTGGTATCATTTTATTGTAAATGGTAAATATATATAGTGCTTTTCTACCTTAATGGACAAAGTGCTTTACAATTTTGCCTCTCATTCACCCATTCACACACACTTCTAAGGAGGAGCAGGGGATCAAACCACCAATCCTGGGATTAATAGACCCTTGTACACATAAGCAGCCGTAATAAATAAATAAATAAATAAATACAGTCTACAATTGACAAAATTATGATTTAAGTCTTAAACGATCTGATCACAGAATGATTAGATTGTCTGACTACAAAATCAGCATTTGATGCTCTCAGTACTTGACTGTTTTTAATAGTTGGTGCTACCGACACACTTCGAATGGCACCAAAAAAGTATAGTGGTTCAATATGCAGCCCTATCTATCTGTATATTAGTGTAATGTCTCAATTGACCATATTATTGCATGTTTTTATGCTCTGTGATGCAATTTGTAACCACTGCTTTCAAAAGTTCTGTACAAAGTTGTTTAATATTAGACTGCATTTAGACTGCGAAATGTGAAGTCTGCCTTACGTGTTTCTTTCCAACTACACCTTTCTCCAAATACATTTTTTAGTGCACACATATTTGATGTGAATGGTATTATCTTTTTAAGCATGTTGGATTGCACATGTTCCATGTGGGCTCAGAGATCTAGATGTCAGTGACAAACCAGCAGTCAACAGGATAATCCCAGTTAATACGTTCACCCACTGTGAGGATATTACAGGTGAGAGAGGAAAACATATCTGAAGTCCTTCCATGTCTGATGCAGTTCAAAATGCGTCCAGATTTTAAGTCTTATATGTGTTTCTATATGGCTTACGCACATAGTAACCCCTTTGAGTCACTGCATATACCAGAACATGTGCAAACAAATATAGCTCGTCAGCAGGTGTGAATATGCATTTTCCTGGTATTAGGAGAAAAGCTCTCATCTGACTACACACACACACACACACACACACATGCGTGATTGTCTGCCCGTGTGCACATGGGTGCATCAGTGTGTGTATGTTATGTGTTTGTATTTTGATTCTAACATGAAAAGGCACTTCCACACCCATATATTACCTTCTAAAAATAAAGTCATGACGTCAAACAACAGTTATTTCAGTTGGTCAGCTAGCATTCCCCCTCCCTTCTCAAAACGCACTCAATAACAGAGCAACTTTCAGGCTTAAAAAAAAAAAAAAAGTATAAAAATGTTTCTTAGTAAACAAGTAACACACAGGATAAATATGTGACATTGGATCTTATATTCATGATCCTATGATGCAACCAGTTATGTGAATGTACAATTTTTAGACTGTTCTCTTTCTAAACCAATAAAAGGAAGATCTAAATGGATAACCAGAGAGCAATTCATGAAAACATGTCATATATTGTTGTGTAAATACATTTCCTCAAACAGCATATCTGCATCCTTTCCGTTGTCACGGTGTGATGCAGCATCATGCATGGTTGTTAATATACATATTAAAAGCAAACATTAATGTGCTCCTATCCCACCGATTTACTCATAAAAGATGGATATGTTACAACCAGGCTGAAGTGTAGAAACAAGTTAAGGATTGTTGCCTTGATAAGTATTCACATCACATATAACTCTCTGCAGTGAGGCTTAGATATGAGTCATAGTCTAGAATGGTAGGAGGGCACATTAACACACTGACTTTTTATTACCACTCAGCCAAAAACAAATCTTCAACGACTGGATGAATGACTGTGGACCAATAATTAGGAACAGACTAATTAGAGGAACATTAGGGAAGTAAATACATATACAAACTGTAAAATATTTTATTAACGTGAATTAAAAGTGACAAACCAGTCTGATTTGAACAATGCCTCGGATCAGTGAAGATTTTGATTCAGTGCACAAAGGGACAGACAGAAATACACCTTCAAAATGTCATTTTAAAATCAGGTAATCAGGTATTTCATTCATGAAATTTAGTTTCATTACGGTGGCTGAAATGTGTCAATGGGATATTTACAAACTTTTTTTTAGTGGTGGTTGAATAGTGCAGTTTAAAGAGTATCACTAAATGTGCAGATTTGAAATAATTTTTAAAATTTAAATGAAATAGTGAATTTTTGAATAATAAATTTGCTAAATTTGCTAACTTTTGAAATGGATTTTCAATTCTATGTTTTGTTACTCTATTTAATATCACATTCCTTTTTTCCACTCCTGCTTTAACAATCACATTGTTCATTCATTCGTTTTAAAGACACCTTTTTTTTTTATGAAAAGACACACAAATAAAAATATAAAATAAAATATTAAAAAAAAGTCCAAACCCCAGAAAAATATTCACTTTCATGAACTGGCCAATGGGAGCTCCTGCTGCTGCACTGTGGGTTGGAGTGCATTGCCTGCATGTCTTTAAATGAAAGTGTGTATTAAAAGGAAAAGAAACATTAGGAAGTATGTAAAATAAGAGTGTATGTATGTTAGAATATGTATGCGAGAGAAAGTATGTTGAACATAGAACGAGCGTAATGGAAAAGGAATCTGGTCATTTATCAATCTGAAATTGGTTGTAGAAGCTGGAATACTTTTTTTGCTTTTACACACCATATCCATATGTAAACCATATCACTACAGCACCAGTCGCAAATTTCTATCAGGAATACCGTAAATTCAAAGTGAGTTCTTTATTTAACCCCAGTGGCATTTATTTCTAAATTCCCCCAGTTCCCCAGTGAATGCAAACTCTAAACGTCCTCCATGTTTACCTGCTGTCTTGATAAATTCAATATTTCCACAGCACTAATTTCATCAGCACAGTGAGAGTCATGTCAGGCGTTCCACTTTGTCTTTTCCCTCAAACTATGTTAAGCTACCTCTTCCTCCAGAATTTTCACATTAAAAGACTTCCCTTATAGGTAAGCTTTTAATGTGAAAAAACATCTGAAAGTCTTGAGTTTTGTTGAAGGTAACTTAGCATCGATCAGGAGTACAGCAAAGAAGAAACGACTGGAAGTATAAAAAGAGTATTTCTGTTAAGAAAGAGAAACTCAGCAGCAGAGGGGAGAGCGTAACATGACTCTGTTGTACTGACGGAATTAGTGCTGTTGAAATGTACATTATACTCTCTTTGTGAGCTGTTGTAGACTACAGGCAATTCCAACTCACTCAAGGTTTTTTTTTAATTAGCGACCGGCCTTCATTTGTTCCTGCTGGCCACATCCCAGGCTATTATTTGAGACTCGGCCAGTATTTGAATACCAGCTTCTATGTGAGAATTCACGGTTCTCTCATGTTTACTTCAAAGCATATGACTATCACAGTGGTGTGAATATGTTTGGAAAGGCCACAGGAAGTTTATTTAACATTTCTCGTCCAACAATACTCCCTCACTGCCTTAAACTTTCTGTCTACACCTCGTCTCATGTCTGCTGTCCAGTTCCTCTGAGGATTCTTGTTGCAAGAAATCTGCAGAGATCACCTCGTGCCTCCCTAACGCATGAGGAGGTGATCCTCAGCCTTGGACGTGATGCCACTCTTGGTCTGCTGCCTGCTTTTTGTCACACCTTCAATCTTGTAAGCAACATCCAGTGTGATCATAAGGGCTTTGAGGTGGAAGCACTACTGCCATTGACCCACACTGTAAAACCCTGTATAACACAGGAATTCATACCAGTCTTCAGTTATACATTACTCTCACTTTCAACTTTAGAATTGATGGAGGACACTCACATAAACGTATGTTAAAGTTTTAAAATAATTAAATGACAACAGACTATATGATTTCAAATGTAGGTGTCACTTATTTCATACATAAATATTACTAATAAATTTCAGGCATGATTTGGTGTGATGACATGTTGCAGACAACTATACCCGAGTGACCTCACTGTTTTTTATTTTCACTTGTAGACCGGCGAAAATTGAACACCTGTGCAGTTACCAAGTGTCTGTTGGTGTCTCCTGTCTTACCCAACTATCTAACTAGTTCAGGAGATAGTTGGATATTATTCATATTAGAATTTGAATTAATTTCAGGTCTGATAGGTGTAGATCCCTTTGAGGAACAAACGAGGTTCCAGTTTCAGAAAGATAGACTTTGACTATGACTTATTTCTTTATTTTTTGGGCAATTTTGCCTTTGACAGCTAGGAAACATGGGGAGAGAGGGGGGTACGATATGCACCAAAGGCCCCCGGCCAGGATTTGACCTGTGGACGTTTCGGTTATGTGGTACGCACCTACTATGGCTTCTTACTAACTACTAGTCAGATAGATGTCTAAGCTAATCCCTTGCACAAAGCTGTTTAGTCCTTGACTATCTAAAGAAGGACCTAATTTGACATGAATTCTGGGTAAATACACTGCAGACGTGTAGCAGAGCTGAGATGCTGTGGCTTCTTCATGTGGTAGAGCTCAGTACTGCTGCTAACTCGTCAGTCTGGCTCAGGATAGTTTCCTCAGGCAAACAAAAAATGACTGACAATATCCTCACTGCTGTATATTTCCAACAGGTTACTGCACAACATTGTTAACAAACCACAAATTATGAGCCATGTTTTGCTCTTTTCTTTCATTTGGTGCCGCTGGTCAGTAGGTGTCACTGATTGTTACCATGGAAACACTGGTCAGCAGGTGTGACTGATTATTACCATGTTACCATGGAAACATGGCTCTTAGTCCTGAGTTGGTTGGATAACTTTTTAGACTTAAAATATAGTAAGTCAGTCTTTATTTTTGTGAAACTGTCTACACTACAGAAAAAAAAAACTTGACAAAACCTTTTAAATTTCAATATGATAAAGAGAAAACATTTTCACCAGTGCTTATATTCTAGTTTAGTAATGTAGAACTGAAACATTTCATCAGTTAGTTGACTGACAGAAACTTAATCTGTAAATATTTCATAATCAATAATTACAAAGAGTCATTTTTCAATATTTGACATTTTCTGGTACCACCTTCATAAAGGTGAGTTTCTTTTCTCTGATGTATATAATTGAAAACTGAATGTAATTGGGTTTTGGACTGTTGGTTGGACAAAACAAGTTGACGACGTCCCCTTGGCCTCTGGGAAATTAAAAAGGTACATTTTATCTTTTTTTCTGACATTTTATAGACTAAACAATTAATCAGTTAATTGAGAAAATAATTAGAAGAAAAGAATCTCGAAATGCAGCCTTACAGTAATGTAACTACTGTATACATTCAGTAACAATAACAAAACACGATAAAAAGAAATAGTGATGGCAGAACAGGTATTCCACATCCATAAAACGACTCTGACCCTCAACACTTAGCATTTTGACAGTTACAAGACGAAGCCTGTAAATGCTTCAAATTCCATGGAGGGAGTTCAAGTGACAGCACTTCAGATATTTTGAGGATGAGGAACTGTTTCCTTTTGAAGAACAAAACAAGAGCTCTGCTCCATATTCATCCTTCTTTTGTTAAGTCTGCTGCATTTTGATGCCACAGAAAAATGTAAATATTGAAACTTGTCAGGAACCACTGTGGGAGCGGGAGTCAAAGCCGGCGAGCAAATGGCAGTTTACATATTTTAGTTGTGAGAAACATATTTCTGAATGAGTCTTACATAAATATCTTACATCAACTGGGTCAAGGGACGCATCACTGTGCAGCATCTTCACTAAAGTATTTAACTGGCTTCAATAAAGCAGTAAACCAGACTGGTTTCAGTAAGTCTTGTTAACTTTTTCCGATAACTTATTTCACAAGCAAGCCTGAATTACATACCACACATACCAGGTTCAACCTCCCCGCTACTGCATGCTCATCCTGCTACTTCAAGACATCCTGGTGTACCCTCAAGCTATAGCCAACAACTTCTGACCTGTAAGACCTAAAACATTTTTCTCCTCAGATTCAATACCACGAGTCCTTTGTGAATGCTGTTAACAAATCAAGCTGACAGCAATGCTGCACAAACAAACACTCAAAGGTATAATTTATAACCGTGTGATGCTACCATTTGTTCATGTTCCATAATGCCACAATTAAGATGACCTTGCAATTGTAACAATTACATTTTCTTTCTTCACATACATTTTATTCACTTCATACTCAACAATTACACAGGGCATGATTGAGCTGCCTGCTAACAGTCAGGATCTGCAATTCACACAGTACAAAACATAGAAAACACTGCTAAAATATTAAAGAGCAGTTGTGCAAAAACACTGCACAAAGAGATTCAGAAAAAAAACGTTTTAAGACAGAGGAGAAGCAACTTTAAGCGGCTGTGTAACGATAACTAACCAAGCAAGCAGTTTTCTGAATCAAATGAAACCAATAAGTGAAGGTGGGGTTAATGAAATGCTATAATATGAGCAGCAGCAGCAGCAGTGTTCACAAAACTGAGCAGTGAAGCAGAAGCAGAGCAATAGTGAGCGGTGCATTGACACCTTTAAAGGACCACCTCATTGCAAAGAGCGCGTTGGATGCAAGTTGAAGCAGAGTAAAGACGTATGTGGCTAACTCCTGGTGTCTGCCTAAACTGACTGGTAGTCTATGTTCCATAAATTGTTGAGATAATGTCACATAAAGAAATAAGAAAGGTTGTTTTTATCTTTTTGTCTGAGATACTACACTGTCCTATTTCCATCACAAGAAAAATGCAGAGTGGCTGCAGTTGAGAAAATGATCTGGCTGAAGAGCAGCTTTTACCTTGTGAGAGATGTGCCAAATTGAAAAAAGCATCTTTGTGAAATACTGGATATGGATAAAGCTTTGAGGTATAAATCTAAGAATTTAGAGAAGTAGTGATACAAATTATAATCCTGTTCTCAAATTAGACAAAAGTAAGTAGCAGGGTGTGTGTGTAAGTGTGCGAATGCGTGTGTATGTACATGCATGTCTTTGTGTATGCGATTAAAGGCTGTGAATGAAACAAGGTGCTTGTAGCTACAGCAGGAGAGGAAGTAATAACTCTTAATGTTGGGCACTTGGGAGATGCACGAGGCCTCATTATCTCCCTAAACGCCCCAGGCTTTCCGATGTTCTCACCTTACACCCACTGCTGACCTATGACTCACCAGCCCCTCTATCCTCATAGTAAACCTTTATTACATTACCTTAATCGCGAAGCATCAGGTTGGAAGGTTGGAGGGCAAACCCCCGGCTCCTCATCATTTATCATTTCACCCTCTTCTCATAAATGACGTGTACATGACTTGGACCACGTCCATTTGGCAAAATACTGCACATACTGTGCATTCTTCCAGCATGATGTACCAAAAGAAACAGTTCACTTTTATTTAGATTCACTGGACTGGTTGGTGTTGGCCGACGTCCCTGCGTGACAGAAGACAGTGCTGTTTAGAGACTGACGTCACTCCATTGAGATAGTCAAGGGAGTGACTTTTGTCAGAGAACTGGTATGTCTCTCCTCAATAATGTATCATCAATTGTTGAGCTGATGTAAATGTGACGCCCCTGACCCATAAACCAGCTAGGGAAAAAGGTTTAACCGACATGAGCATGAGACCAAGTGCTGTAAATGTAATTATTATTTTAGGTGTAAACCATTAATTTAGCTTAGTCACTCAATTTATTGGATTGACAACTGTATCTCTTCTTGAATAACCTCATAGTAAATGTGTTCGTATCATGAGATTAAAACATCTTGCTTGCCCCAATACTGAATAGGTTACAAGATCAAGTGTGATTTTTGTGCAAAACGTCACTCACAGGGCAATTGGAGTGCATTTGAATGTCAAAAATGAGCAGAGTTTTCTACTGCTATTACGACTATTTTCTTTCTCCTATTAATATATCTAATATATATTAGAAGTATCCTGAGTCACACAGGATAACAGTAGCTTGCACTCATATCTCAAACTTTTTTGTGTGCGGACCGTTCTACATGTGGGTGAAACACCACAAATGCACAAGAAAATTTAATTATTCAGGTACAGCAAACAGGGATGCTCAGTCACAGGTAATATATCAGAGAAAATCTGTCAAAAAAACATTTACTATAGTTTGTTAAAATGCTGGATTAATTTGTGCATGTAAATGTAGAAATCCATATCTTTAGAGACCCATTTCCCCATGTTCTCTCTCATGTGATAATCTCGGAGAAAGCCATAGTTGCTTTTTAAAATATTTTATCATTTACAACAAGGAAAAATGACAAGAAGAATGATAACAGGCTAAAACTTGAGTTTCTATATATGTGTCCAATTTCCAGGGCAGATGGGATTTTATCAAGTATGATGACTAAAGCTGGTTTATCTGGCTGCCTTATCTGATGAAATAAGATCAAATAATTACATGAACAATGGGGCAGTAAAATAACCCTTTAGTGTTAGATTGGATTGACTGTACATACTGTACCTAATAATAAGTAATAAAAAAGTCCTCTTAAGGTTTTTCTCTTGTAAACTTTCAGCAGAACTTTCAACTTTTGACTGCTTTAAGTAATCAAGAGCATGACTCTACACCATCAAGAGCATGACAATAGGCTTTATGGTATGCATTGATGGTATGATATCTATAACACTTGTTACCCAGTATAACTTATGCATGTTCATCAGTTTAGTGTCCCCTGGATACACTTCTCTTTTCTGTCTTTTTTTAGTATACAAAATACATACAATACTGCAACATATACTCTGACACAAAGTCCAAAATGAGTACCACAAATTCCTTATTTATTGAGTATTTAAGCTGGCTAATTACATATTATACATTGTACCACAGGCTAAAAAATGCTAACAAGCTGCTACCAGACCTTCTGCAAATGCTACAATCACAAATCATACACAGGTAAATACTCTAGGTAATTTTACCAAATACAAAACTAGGTAATCTTATTCCAAATGTATTCAAAGCCAAGACTCTGTCTCACAATTGTGTCTGTGTAAGCAGCACACAATAATACCACAACTGCACTGTCCTGAGAAAATGAAGGAAGCCACAGCAGGCCGTTAGCCATCAGAGCGCGTGAGCAATGACAGAAACAGAAACTGTTTCAGATACTTTATGGTATTTTGAAGATGAAGGCCATTCTCTTCATGGAGTCGAAGTGGACAATATCCACATCCTTTAATTTCCCACTGTTGTTTTCCAGTCGTTTTTCACCAGTATTTTCTCCGCTCACTGACAAAAGTGCATTAAGTGTAAGCTAATATCACATTAGCGACACTGGTAAACTTGCTAGCTAACACTTGTGGTTGTTTCATTGGAATGATGTTGCTAAGTGAACGTTTCTATAATTTGTCTGGTGTGAGGCCAGACTGTGACTGATAACTTCAGTCTTTTGTACAGAGGCATGACAGGGGGCCACAACTGATTCATAAATACTTAAAATCTTTTAATTAAAGGATGTCAATTTCACCTGGCTTCCCTCGAGTGCAGTACCCCTTTTCACCACACAGTCCAAGTGACTTTTTACAATCTGTTACAAACCATGTGGGGTGCTATTTCACTATTTTAAAGGAATTAAATTCAAAACTGGGGGAGACGACACAGTATGAATACAGAGTCTCTTCTGTGAAAAATAAAAATGATGTTTTTTTAAAAATCAAAATGACAATGACAGCTTGTTTGAAATATAAGTGAGTCCTAACTTGGTTCCCAGGAGAAAATGCCTATCCAGTTTATATTTAGACAGTGTATATTTTTTTTCAGATTATTTTTACCTTAAGGTTAATAGACTTTTTAACTTACTTCTACTGTAGGTCTTTTTAAAATGATCTGGGGATGGAGGAGCTGCTTAGACTCATTATGACTTCAGTATTTTTAAAATCCTGTCTATGTTCCTGGTTGCAGTCATATATTTTCCAATATGTCTAGATATACGGCATCACCTTACTGGAAGCTCTGTTGGAAGTACTGCTGTCAGCCATATTTTTGCAAAACTATCAGTACACAACATACTGGGCAAATGGATGAACAGTAAAAAAAATGGGATTATGGGATCATGTGTTAATTTAACAAAGACTGTGTTCAAAATATTATATGGGTTGAAATGTCGGCAGCTTTATTTATTACTAAAGTGAATCACTGTTGGAGCCAGGAGGAATTATAACAATATCGATTTATGGTAACTGAGTAGAGGCTCACTGATATAACAAGGGATGCAGCGATTTTTGTGGGTCACCTTAGTTGTGCAGTAGTGTGTCTATTTCTCAGAACCAAAGGTTTTCATCTCAGCCAGAGGCCACAATCTCCACATTCCTTATTTCCAAGCCTCACTTCTGCTGATGACTCATCTCCCCTGCCTTATTACAGGGAGCAGCACTCACTCTTCATCGTAGGACTACAGGATTACTTTACTGCACACACCTTATAATGAAATGGAGAGGCCGATGCAAAACATAGAGAGAGAAATTGATTGTAAACTATTTCTGAATATCTATTTATAAGACAGAAGGATTCTGATGTCATGAAGAGGTAAATTTACTGAAAAGGTCAATTTACCCTGCAGCAAAGAAAAACATGCATATAAATGACAGGAGAAATAACATTTCCAAATACGTAAAGCAGATGGTCAAATCAATGTTCCAAAAACACCAGGAAACATGTATGAGAGTTGCTATTTTGGGACTGTTGTTTATGTTACTCAGATCATAACCAAGATGTAAAGATGTGATTTGTGTTCCCACAATCAAAGCGCTACTGTTGTCTGTGTCCCACACTTGAGACACACCCTCTATTTACATTACAGTGTTTTCACAGGGATCAATAACTCCATATCAAATATAATTACTTGTCATGCTTATGTAATGCTTTCATGTTGTTTTGAAATGTCTGGAGATATTAAAGGTATCTTTTACCACTTAACTCAGACTATAAGTTAAAGACTTGATACTTGACATGGTCTTGCATTTTGTGACTTATAACGGGTATGGAAATCAAAAGTGGAGATATTATTTCCTGAAATTTGGTTATTTATTTACTTATTTTTAAATATATGTATTATATTAATTCACTCCTTGGAGCAGATAGAAAACAGAGAAAACCACATTGAAAGTATTGATATTTTTAAAGCTCCTACTGTATTTATAGGACTTAATAATAATCTAACTTTGGTGACTCCTAGTGGTAGTTTAAAAAAGACACTGTGCCACATGGCAATGCATGCCAATATTTTTCATTTGGCGTTTGTGTTGTGTTCAAGGTCAGTTAAGATTTATCTACACCTAGTAATGCCCACTTTATTTTAAATTTTTAAAGTCATGTAGTAGGTGAAGAGGAGCTCAGACAAGTTATCAAATGGCTCCTGCAGCGTCTCCCTCTCCTCCCCGTTCAGCTTACTAGACTCTTAATTGTGGAATAATATAATAAAATGTAATAATAATAATAACAATAATAATAATTGTATTATTAATAATAAAAGAACGACAAGAATAATAATGCCGACTGGGGCGTCAGATCATAAAACATATGTTGTCATTTAATTTGGAGGACTTATTGCCAGAAACTGACTCCAATGGGATGATAATGTTGTTCAGTGTCTGCTGGATGTGCAATTAGGCAATACAAGTCAGCCATGTTTGCTAACTTTATAAGATGGTAACATTTTAGGGCTGTGTGTCTATCAGCTCATTTTGGAGTTCTTCTGCTCTCTAGTGGCCGACAATTCACTATTGCAGCTTTAAGTGTAGACCTCACCATCTCCATGGTCACTGTTAAAATAACACTGCTGAAACTCATGTCGACATTCTCAGAATTTGTACTCTGCTGTCCACTCTGTATACATCTATTATTCATGTTATATATGGCCCAGACATGAGAGAATTTAACTTTTCAAATATGCTTTAAATATCCTGTTGACTGCTGCCTGCGCAGGTTTTATTACCCTGTTTACTGTATTCTCTTTATTTATCCCTGGCACATGCATAGGGCCCAGTATGTTCAATAACCCTCATTTTTCTCTTCCTTTATGATTTAATCAGTGAGTGTTGGCAGGAGCCTAATGGCAAGGCCAGTGATGAGTCAGCCAGGCTGCAGTTTTGGGAGCTGGAGGTGAGAATAACACTGAGGGGAGGAGGAAGGCAGGGACAGAGAGAAAACACAAGCAGAAAGGAAGACAGGGAAAGTGGGATACCATTGTGAATAACACTGCAATTGGAAACAGGTTTAATTTTTTCTCTAGTAGTCACACGGCTTAAGATTTTTTGTAATGCAAAAGGACGGTTAGCTGCTGAAACACCTCATTAATTGTCCTCTTTGAAATGTTTAACATCAGGATGACTACTAACCTTTGAAATGATCCATACATAGATCACATTCCAGTCCAAGGATGCCTTTCCTTAATCAGGAGTCTGGGTTGGACCTGCCCTCATGTTTCCTGAGTGTTATCAAAGCAGAATAACCACGTTAGACACACATATATACCTCCTATCAACCTGACTGATGAGCCAGACTTGTAGCATTCCACTCCAAATACCATTATGACAGGAGAGCTTTCCATGCCTGTGTTTAGTCCGTGGCCTGAGGTCTTTATTTTCAAACATTACAGTAAATCTAATGTTAATGATGGACCCATTTAATAGTTGACTGTATTTTCACTGCCAGAGGCATCTAGTGACATTGTTTGGGTATGACACACCACAGTTTAGACAGTGTGGTATTTTCATTCATAACACCGAAGCTATTCCTGTTCCTGCTATTGAGCCAAAGACACCAAATATGTTAGAAGACATCCTTCAGCTGTTAAGGTTTATAAAAGCTTATGTCTATATTTCAGTCTCATCTAAAAGGTATCTTCATTTTTTAGAAAAAATGTCCATATTTGAACACCCACTTGTTAATCTGTACACCAACAACAAAGTGGTGCCTTAAAATAACTACACTGATTTATGAGAACTTTGTGTTTGTCTCTTATTCAAGCATTTAACCATGTCAAGGGATTATAGCTCAATAATATAAAAAAGTAATAGGCTTTTTTCATGGGAGATGTAAAAAACACAGGTGTAAATAATAAAAAAGAACAATGGCTGAATACCATTTAGCTGCTTCAGTTTTTTAGGGTCCTGGTATTGTGCATGTTGGCTCACTGTCACACTGTCACGGCTTACTGGGATACTTGAACAGAACAGAGCCATTGTTGATGTTATTAGTAACACCTGTGCTTTTCCTACTATGACAAGTCAAACTGTCCTGAGATGTTAACTTCATTAACCAAATAAATGTAAATCGTGTTTAGTACATGAAAATAGAAAATGTTAGAGTTTTTTAAAAAATAGTTATTGTCCAGTGTTGTGGTGCACTGCATGTCTGTATTTGTGAAGGTGTGATCATATTCTGATATGAGTCTACAGCTTTGGCAGACACTGGTCTTTTACCACAGAAAGTTAATATAACTGTTCAGATGCTGTGGGCTTACTTTCAGTCATCACTCCTAATCGCAGATGTCAGATTACTCATTTCTACAGACCTTTGTCAACAGCAGACATTTTGGCTTGTCATAACAGGAAAAGAACTGGTATAATTTATTACATTAAAAACAACTGAGCTCCATTTAGGTGAGCTAGTTCCAGGGTGCTGGTATTGTGCATGCTGGCTCACTGTCATGGCTTACTGGGACACTTAAAGGAACTGAGCCATCGTTAACTAAATTTGTTTCACCTGTACTTTTCCTGCTATGATAAGTCCAGATGTGTATTGTGAAAAAGGTCAATTATTTCCATAGCAAGAGACACTGTACGTGTAATTCGGAGGCCCAATAACAACTACCAGCTTGTCTCCCATCTTGATGTTTCACAGCCTGATGGGAGTCCCAAGCTTTGGGCTTAAAGGAATAGTTAGACATTTTGGGAAATACGCTTTTTTGCTTTCTTGCTGAGAGTTATATGAGAAGATTGACACTAATCTCATATCTGAGTATGGAGCTGAAGCCAGGAGATGATTAGCTTAGCTTAGCATTAAGAGTGAAAATGGGGGGAAACAGCTAGCCTGGCTCTATACAAACATAACAAAATCCACCTACCAGCACCTCTAAAGCTCACCAATTAACACATTATATCTTGTTTGTTTAATCCATATACAAACTTGGAGTCTTGTCAACACACCACAGGAAGTCACTACCCCCAGCCAAGATATTGTTAAAACATGTAACTCCCAGTAATACATATATTGTGTTAATTAGTGAGCTTCAGAGGTGGTGGTAGGCCGATTTATTAAACTTTGAACAGGCTGATTTTTTAAACTTTGTTTCCCCCTGTTTCTAGTCTTTATGCTAAGCTAAGCTAATCGGCTGCTGGCTTTAGCTTCATGTTTAGCGTACAGACATGGTATCAATCCTCTCATCTAACTCTTGGCAAGAAAGCGAATAAGCTTACAGAATTTCCCAAAATGTTGAACTAGTCCTTTAACTGTGAGGCGTATATTTTCCACTCAAGCCGAGCATTTTTTGACTCAAGATGGCGTGTCTTCGTCTCAAAGTAAATCTGGTGTTTTCCAGTCTTTCCACTGATTTGTGCCACCTCTAAAGTTTGTGCATTGTTACTGAAAAAAAAGATGGTCTCTCTTTTGAGTAATAATATAATATAAAACAATACCACAGTCATTCCAAAAGAATTCAAGTCTCCTTAATCATCTGACAGGCGCAATTACAACACTAAGGTTTCAAGTCTTTCTGACTGAAAAGGGGGCTGAAATAGGTTAAAATACGTGCAGAATCATTATGAGGGCCAAAGCTCTCTTGTTCTGTTGTTCACAGTGCAGGTGAGAGCCTGTTTCTTACCCAGCCTACACATTTCAGGGTAAAAACTCATACAATGTTCTCGTTTTTTTTTTTCTTAGTACTTCTCAGTAAACCACCCCCATGGGTGATGGGAAGGTGGCCAGATTTCTTGCACTTATTATGAGCAAGAACTCAAAGGTGGCTCTCAGTCATTTTAAAGTATCCAGAATGGGTTATTCTATATTTCTATCCATGCAGCCACAGTGTTCACAGGCACCTGAATGCAGCAGATGTTTGAAAATTGATATTTACCATAAGAAATCTGGCTGGTATCTGTGAGAAACCTCAAGCTGAATGGTACATACAGGAAGATTTTTGATTGATAAAATGTCACTGACATATAAAGGTGTGAAAATATGTGAATTTAAATTAATTATGTTTTCAAGATCTGGGTATGAAATGTCATCATGACATGGACTGCCTGTGAGCTGACTTTCAAAGAAAACGAAGATGACGCATGAGCTTAGGTGTTGAATGATGGTACCAAGAAACGAGGGTGAGAGAAAAGGTTCAGTGTGTGTGAGAGAGGGAGCTGGAAAATATCGGACCATTAGGAGATGGAGTGACGTTGATTATTCTGTAACTTTGATGTCTAACTATAGCTGCTATGTAAACATACTTGTATCACTGCAAAAACATCCATCTTAACAAGTCATTCGGTCTCAAGTTCAGCTTTCAAGACATTCATAAAGCAAGAAAATATATTTAGCTGAACACGTTAGACAACGCTTAACTCATTTCCCAGTATAGCGGGCAGCGGGTTTGTGGAAAGCTATTTCCTTGTTCAGAAATATAAAAGTCACAGTGTCAATATCTTGAAACAAGACAGAGTGGGCAGAATAGGCCTTGATTCTAGAAAAACATCTCACCCCACGGCAGATTTTCTTTGGGTTATGTTAAAAAAAAATATGATTGTGACACTCCATCATAGAAAATTACTGCATCCCTTTTCAAAAGCTTGATATGTTGAAGGCAGCAACCCACAAAGACGTGTCCTTCAGAGGACCAGAGGGTGAGGCTGAACAGGTGTGTTTGGGCAGCTCTTCTCACTTCATCCGTCCACAATGTTGCCTTCAAACAACCAATACCAAACCAAGTTTTCATGGTACCGTACAGCAGTTGAGATAATTAACTTAAACATGTGATTTAAATTATCAAAATAAAAGGTAATAGTAAATAGATCCATACACTTCCATTTGTACTCTTTTTTTTACATTCAATGTTTTACTCTGGTTAAAGGATACGTTCACATTTCTTTGTGAACAAATCTGTCTTAAAACAGTACTCACATGCCCATATATACACTGAAAGAGTTTTATTCGTCTCTGTAATTGTTCCTCCTGTTCATTCTGGCTGTCGAGAGATACTGCACCTTCCTGACCTGATTTCAATATAAGTCATATGGGACAAAATCCACATTGTCAATCTGTGTAAAAATATCCCAAAGTTCAGCTCAAGATGATGTGAGACATCAGCAGTCTGAATTAGACAAGAAAAATGGGTATCTTCCAAAGTTACAGTGTTTTTAGTACCAAATTCCCTTTTTGTGTTTCCCCCGGTCAGTGTTTTCTTGCTGAGCTGCAGTGGAGGGATAGTAAGAAAAAGAGAAATATTTGGTACTAAAAAGACTGTAACTTTGGAATATACTCACTTTATTTGTCAAACACAGACTGCTGAAGTCTCATATTAGTCTCAGCTGAACTTTAGAACATATTTTTACACAGAATGAGGACTGTGGATTTTGTCCCATATCACTTATTTGGGATTACGCTAAGAAGGGATCTCTTTACAGCCAATATGGACAGGAGGAACAAATCCAGCAACCAAAAACTGCACTGTACAAATGGACAGGTTAGTATTGTTTTAAGACATACTTGAAAAAATGTGAACCTGTCCTTTAATCTGTTATTTGTGTTGAATATATGGGTGCGAATACTGGTCAGCTTCCATTCATTCATTTTCTGGAGCTTACGTAGGTTGTGGTGGCTGCAGGCTAAACAAGGTAGCCCAAACGTCCACAGTCAAGCCTTCCAGTTCTTTCTGGGGAATCATGAGGCATTCCCAGACCAGATGGACATGTAATCCCTACAGAATTTCTTCCAAGTTGGATGCAGGGAAGTGTCCAGGAGGCTTCCTGATCAGATGCCAGAACCACCTCAAGTGGCTCCTTTCAATGTGAAGAGGCAGCATGCTCCCCACCCTCTCCCTAAGAGTTATACCACTAAAGTTATACTGATGAAAAGCTGAGATGGGTGGAAAGTGAGATAGTTCTCTACTCAAATAGAAACAATTTTTACATAAATAGTTGAAACTAAATTAATTCAATGTATTTTTACAGAAGTATACTAAGTTGAAGTTTAAGTATACTAACGTTGCATAAAAGGCATTAATTCAACCCACTTAAATCACCTGATATCTTCTGTATCATATCCGAAGTGCAATAAACATAGACCACCTCCAAATTGTATTGTAACAAAGGCTAAAAATACTGTACGTATACTGAACTACAACTCCATATGGGCACTGGCACAACATAATAATTAAAACAATAAATGTAGGCTACTGCAAGTAAAGAATATCACTTATCAGCGCAACAGATAATAAGGCATATACAGTATATATGTGTTTACTTCCCTAAAATAAAAATGTTACTTCCTTTGGAGGAAAGAAATGTTTTAAGAATGTTTCACATTTGGAATTGCACTATTTTATCATATAAAGAGCTGTCTAAGAGTTGCCTGATTATTACTTTTAAGATGAAAGAGTTTTTCAATTCTATAACATTTAAATTCTTTTTTACTGCATTCTCTCTGTGTGTTCAGGCATTATGTCAAACAAACATTGTTTCTTCTAATTAGTGAATTAGTGTTTAATTATTTTTTGTGAGATCACAGAAAGTGGGGAAATGTTAGCCTCCATATACATCATAGTAATGATGATTATTTTGTTTTTGGGTGTGTTTTCAAAGCAGACAACTGAGAGCGGCACTGAGAGAGAGAGAGAGCAGTTAAACTCAAGTATATCAAAAGTATTTGGGTTGTGTGGGCATGTACGCCTGTGTGCATCTTATTCTGCAGCAGGATCAAGATAGCCAAGAGTGAGAGAAGGATTCAGACCTGACACCACACTTTGGCTCACATAATAACGGTTCAACTCATGTCATATTTATGTCTTTGCAGATGCCTAACAAATGTCACCTGAGCATGAGGGACATAAGTGGAGCAAGAGGTCCCAGGGGTCATGAGGCAGGCTACTGATGAGGCAAGGCCAGGTAGTCGTAGCATCAGGCAGGCATCCAAGGTCTTTGAGGTTCACGTCCAGTGTCAGACTCAGTAGAAAGTCATTTTCAGCTGATGCAACAGCCAGAGCCCATATCGGTCTCCTGTAGAGCATGTGGAGAACTGATTTCTACTGATGAACTGATGAGCCACAATTTGTAGGCCATGCTCTAAAATATGTTAGATTTATTTTTGTGAAGATTTATTTTGTAGATTACCTTATTCGTCTAATGTTTATTGGAATGATCTATTTAACTTATTAAATGGTAATTCTAATTTGAATTATTATTTTTGTGTAGATAGGGAACTACATAAGGCTGTGCACCTTGCCTGTAAGTGTTTAGATTGGCATAGTGATACGCCAAAAGACAGTTAAGAGATGTATCATGTTTGTTGTCAGCGTTCTGTTTTCCTACTCTTGAAGGGGACATTAAAGTGGACGACATTACACAGAAGAAGCTGTCCCCATGCTTGTACTTTACCCACAGTGTGAAAGTAGTTTTAACAACAGTGCCTTAACCTGCACTATATATGTAGATTATAAGTTGTTGTGACATGGTGGATAAAATGCAGTTAATGTGATATATTGTGTTCAATTAGATTTTCCAAACCATAAATTGTAAACACAATTAAAAAAAAAAAAAAAAAATGTACTATGAGGATTATTACCATTGTTTCATTTGTCCTCATTTCTTAACAATTAGTGGCAAAAGATTTAGATAATAAAGTAATTGGCCCCCTTGTGAGGCTAGCTCAATTAACTGCTGAACAGCACACAAAGGTGCACTGGGCTAAAACAAAGAAACTCATCCCTTGGGCCAGTGTCTGCCCTGTCTTAGAAAGCTGCTGTGGGCTTTGCTTGTCTGGTTTAAACACAAAACAGAAGAAACTATAGTCATAATATCTGAGAATAAAACCAGCATGTGGCATTTCTCTTTGTTCTTCACACAATTCAGTTACAGACCCAATAAAACATTGAATGCCATTAAACTCCTTTGGAAATGATTATTTCCCATATCAGTGAGCGTCTGTTCCCTTCTCAGTCAAACACCTCAACTTTGCAAACAAGATATCTCATAATATCATTGGTGTTTTGCCATGAAATTGGCAGAGTGCATTCATGCTCCAAAGGGGATAAACCATATTGATGTCAATGAACCTATGGCCTTTTACTCTACTGCCACCTACAGCACAAACTTCACATATCCAGCCCCACTATAACAAGTCTCCACAAACAGCAAAATTGCCAGTACACCATGTTGTTCAATATGTCAAAGTCCATCCTAACCAAGATGGAAATGAACATTGCAGCTTCTAGGGGTTGCTGTGGAACTCACATTCACACCTACAAGCTAGTTTTTCCACTTCTCATTGAGCACGCATGTCCTCTGACTGTGGGAAGAAAACTGAGCCCCAGGATGAAACCCATGTAGACACACGGAGAACATGCAAACTCCACACAGGACCCAGGACCTTCTTGCTATGAGCAACGATGCTAACGACTGTGCTGCCCCCACAGCGATCCCAAGTACCTTATTAAACCTACAGTCCACCCACACAGGTGCTTTCACTTGTTTAGCATGATTGGACCTTTTCTCAGGACTGTGTGGGTTATGTATAGATTGTGCTTCATTGACATCCTCCTCACTCTCCTGTTAGTTTTGTTGCACCGGTTAGGGCAACTTACACCTTTATGTTTTTAATTTGTGCATGGACGCCTCACACAATTTTCATCATAGCTCCACCCAACTACAACTTGAGCAGAGGTCTAATCAGCCAGAGTAACTGAAAACACCTGTGTAGGTGTGCAAATCACACATAAGATGGCCTGTTCATGTGAAGGAAGCAGAAAGCCCATATATCTGCTGCTATCAGCCATGTGCTGATAAAACAACACATTCTGTCACTTAACTGAAAGTATCTGTATTCCGATGGGTTGCTCATACAATGGTGTGAATTAACTTACTATGACTTTTGTCATATTTCATGCGGCTACACTTGGCATCAGTTTGGTTTTTAAACATCCTCTGCACTTGTCGTCATTAGAGGGCAGAGAGAGTTGTGGGTCCAGAGTGGACATGCAGTGAACAAGCTTGTGCTTAATGGGAGCTTTCTGGAGCAGCTTGCCCACTAAAGCACTTGTTATCATTCTACATTCTGTTTTTAACAGTAAGACCTTTACTTCACTTATGTTACCTTTAGTTTGCACTTCATTCGTACGATCCTCTACAGCAAATCAAATAATAAATCTTCCTTTTAAAAAGACCAGTTTTTCTAAAATTTGTTGGAGCTTCTTCATGGCCTGTAGATGAATAAATCATTGCATTAATCTCCCAGCATGCGATGCATGTTCTCATACAGAAATTGAATCGCAGATGCATCTGTCTTGTCCTTTATTTCTGTCTGTTTGGACTTTTGTAATGGACTTTATTTAGGGCTCAGCCTGAAGGCAATCTCTCGCCTCCAGTTAATCCAAAACATTGCTGCTGGGTTTTTTCCTAATTCCAAGAGACGAGAGCATTTTGCACCTTTTCTCACCTTTCTGCATACGCTTCCTGTCGGATTTTATTCTTAAAGGCACAATCAGCTTTCCATGCCATCAAAAACCAAAACACAAGATTGAAACCTGGGCCTAGCTTGCCACAATATCTCACTGGAAACATATTCTACCATCAAACCCTGTCAAAATCTCTCATAAAGCAGATTTAATTGCATGGCCAGAATTTAGCAGTCAATCTGATTTAAATAATTCACAAACTTACTGCAATTTATAAATAATTGATTGGTTCAATTAAAGTATGTATATCTGTACTCACAATGTAAGAACATTTCATAAAATGTAATGTTCAAATGACAAATTCCCATTATAAGGTCATAGTTAAAGTTCAACATTTTTGAAATGACACTTATTCGCCCTCTTGCAGAGAGTTAGACGAGAACCTCTATAGCTCACTAATTAACATGTTATATTGTTAATCTGTACAAAAACTGAAGTATAAAAACGACGAGGTGTGACTTCCTGCCCTGGCGTCACCGTGAGGCAAACAGCTGAGACACCAGGAAGTCACTGCACCTGACCAAGAAAAAAAAACTTAAAACCACAACTTGTTGTTTTTACACTTTGTTTTTTGCATGGATTTAACAAACAAGGTTCAGATTAATTAGTGAGCTGTAGGGTTGCAGGTAGGCAGATTTTGTTTTTTTTTTACCTTCAAACAGAGCCAGACTCGTTGTACCCCCCTCTTTTCAGATTTTATGCTAAGCTAAACTAACCATCTCCTGGCTCCAGCTTCATATTTAACGGATTCAAATGAGAGTGGTATCAATCTTCATCTATCTCGGCAAGAAAGCCAATGTCAAACTATTCCTTCGAATACCGTGTTTCCTGGTTCCACTGAACATTTTTCATTAAACTTATAAAAAACTGTTAATTTTCAAAATAGTCAATTGTGACTGAAAGAGAGTGCATATATGGGGCTTCACCCTTATGATCCAGCAAACTAGATTAGCCTACACTTTTGCAGGTTTGGGCTAGTTGCTCTGACAAAAGCGGCAAATAAATTTTAAGCCTGAAAGATAATCAACAATCAAGTCAAGCTAACTCACTTGATGAGGATGAACATGTCCAGCGGTGTCTTGGTAGGTGGGCTTCCATCCCCTCCACATACTTATTACATAAAATGTCATATTTTGGAGAGGAAGCTCTTGAATTTGCCACGTGAAGTGCAGAGAATGCAGAAATTAAACGTGACCATGCCACATGATCAATGTTCCATGGAATATGTGAAATTAATGAATAGGGAGAAATTAAAATACCATCAGAATTTGCGTGGGTTACTACAATAAAATATAAGTCATTACTAATTTATTATATTTTTAATTTCCTTTAAGTTACTTTCATGATTTGCACAAATATTTTACTGGAGCTTCTGTTTTCAGTGACTTTCTACTTTTCCAGGACCTAAACAAACCCTGTTTGAAAAAAAAAAAAAAGCTTGGAAAGAAAAAAATATTAGCAGATCTAGCTCACCAGCTGCCTATTGATGATGCCTGCTCTAGGGACACGGGAACTTGTTACATCTGTTGTCTGGGTACTGTGACTTTTATCTTTCCACCCTTCACTATGTGTTCCTTGTAATGTCAGCCGTGTGGGAATTTAAGCTTTTTATATTTCTCTAAGCTCATTCTAAGTTAATTTGGATAAAGTCTTAAAAAGTAAATCAAATATATTAGTAGCTGTAAAAGCCTAAATTGTTGGATCTGCACAGGATAACAGAAACAAGGAACAAGAAGCAACAGTGCAGCAGATTATGTCTTAAGGTTTGTTTCTGCCACAGAGGAGGACATAATCACTATCAACTCTTCCTCAATGGCTCATGTGGGGATCATTCTTTGGTGTAGCAATATGTTGTAAGTTTCACTGTTTCAATTTTACAGCAAAGAAAAAAAAATGTTATTCTCTCATTAATCCACATAAAAAGAGATCATGTATTATCACTTACTATCTGTTCACAGGCCTGATTGATTACTGTTAAACAATTTAAAAAGGCAATATATCCATTATCAATGGATCACAATACTCCTTAAATGTGAAAGGGGTCACTCATAGTGACAAACCCACAGAGAATTAACTCTAGACTCTGTGGTTCTCCTCAGCTTTAGCGACTTTCAGCTAATTGTTTTGGTTTTCCGGCCCGCAACTCTGCTATTTTAGTTCACTCTCATCGTTCTCAAAGTGTCGTTTTTGATTTCAGGAGGCAGCTGTTTTCACTGAAAAAGCTCTAAACTTACTATATGCTATACCTGCTCAGCACCAAACGAGCAGACAGACACAGTTAGCGACTAGCTGGTGAACATTGTGGAGCATTTAGCAGCTAAAGAGCCAGATATTTCCCTCAGGAGTTGGTGGAGCCAAAACTGGAGCTAAAAGGAGAGTGAATATTGGAATTATATTTGTCAGGTGGTCAGAAACACGACTGTAAATGAATGCTAATGTTGCTCTGTAACTGTGGATGTGTAAATAAGCAACTCTTTGCTAACAAGTTCATCATTGTCAACTTAAAAGATTATAATATGTCAGTGTTGTGTTTAGCTTGTTTCTGCTGCCCCGTATGTGGCCAAAAAATATGTTATTGCAGGTTCAAGAGTTGAGTTGATTAGTCATTTTACACTAACTAATTTTAAGACAAAACTAAATGTGAAACTCATTTAAACCGACTAAATGAACTTTTTGTTTGTATGTGTACAGTGTGTGTATGTTAATGCATGCCTAAAATATACAGAATGATGTGTTTGTGCATTGTTTTGTTTGTTTGTTTGTGTGTGTATTTAAGGTAAATAACTGCCTTTGAAATATTTTGTCAATATGAGATTATAAGATCCAAAACTGGTGCAGAGAAACAAATGTGAAAACTAGCTTCATATAACCTTGTGTACTGTAAGGCACTGTGTAAATGTGTGTGTGTGCATGTGTTGTGGGTGTTTGCATTTGTGTGGCATGACGCAGATCATCAATTGTGAGAGGCAACTTCCAGCAATCTTGTGGAGAAAGGAAACAGAGGCGCTGTCCTTCTTGTGGTTGAACAGCTTCAGTTATGAAATACGACAGGCTGAAGCATGTAAAATCGCTCTCTTATTGTAAATGTGCAGTTGATTAAGCTACTATGTTGAATATATGCCACAGTGTTGCAAAAACAACAAAATGTTTGCCTCATCACGCCTTATTATACAAGGCTCATACACAGTTATTCCCTTTCAGTCCCTCTGCATTTCTCTGCTTCATGATTCCTTTATTAACGGCATCTCATCAAACACAGAAACGCCTAGAGGTCTTTGGGAAAGCCTTACTTAACTGTGCTGGCAGAAATGTGTGCGCAAGAGAGATCCAGTGACGTGATTCAACCCTCTGATGTCTCTCATGGAGGACATCGGCTGAGAAATTATTAATTAGTTTTGCACAAGAGTGGTAGGCTGGAAATACTATCAGCTATATTTAAGGCTATAAACATTGGCTCCTATAGACTGGTATGGTTTCTCTCAGTGGACAGGAGGTCTTGTTTACAGCTTTTATATTTAAACTGCATATTCCTATCCATTGTATTGCTGTGATCACTTACAGTAATGTTATTTTTTTCCCCCTATACCACTGGAATATAATGGGATAGAATAGACATAATGATACCTAACTGAGAAAAGTAAAGCAATCTCAATTTCTACGTGGCAAATAAAATAACACTGCATGATAAAGAAAGCACTTTAACATAAAGCTTTCAAAGTAAAATGAATCAACTAACAGAGTACAAGTTGAAGCTCACCAATAGATGGACACATAAAACTACAAAATTTTCGAATGTATCAATAGGTACACATGTCAGTGTTTCCAATCCATCGCACTTGTTTGGGTGTCCTGCCCCCACACATAAAGAATTGTAATATTTTTGCATTTGGTTTTATTTAAAGGATGAATAATATGCTGCTGATTGTGAAAGAATATTAGTATTTTACCATGCGAGTAGCAACTTCCCTTTCTGACTTGTCTTCTGTCCTGTCACCTAGTTGCCCTTATTCGTTTTTAACTGTAGAGACAGACAGGTGTCGAATGAGGACGGTCAGAGAGGAGAGCAGTTGGTACACGATCAGTGCTAACAAAAATAAAAGTCTCACTTGTTGTCCAAGACTTGCGCTGAACTGAACTGATGACTGACGGCAAAAGTGCAGTACACAATGCTTTACTTTTTGACCCTCCTACAGTATCTGATTCTCATAAATGTCCCGTCTCAAGTCCAAAATGACAAACATCGCTGACTTCTTTAAGTGAACTTCAGAACTCAGCTCAGTTTCCGCTTGAAAAAGGATCGAGCTGTGACAATCACGTCGCCATTATTTATTTCATGCGTGCCACTGTGGTCTTTACACCCTCTGTGCGACTTACTGGGAATGAAGAGTAGAAGATTCAGCCTTGGCATCTGCATCATTTGTTTTTGACCTATCTACCCACATTTTTGGGTTCATTATTATTTTCTCAGTGTTCTTATTCACATTAAGTCTTGTCTGCTGCTCTGCCGTCACTGTATTCAGAGCTCGGAAGTGCACCTTTGCTTTGTGATAGTCCTCCAATGGCTGTAACTGGTGGTGAGTAGGTGTCAGAGACATCCTTCTCTGCCTTTCTTGATCTAGTGGTATATAGAAGGACTTAGACTCCCACTCTCTTTTTGGTGGCATTGTAAAAATGGCCTCAGATTCCTCCTCTGTTCTCTCTTTTTTTCTTTTATCGTTTTTAAGTGTATCCATCAAAGAGACCTGGAAGATGTACAAAAGGCAGGATGACCAACTGACATCTGTCTTTCCTAAAACATGTGTGTGTATTTGTGTGTAGGGCAGTGTAGTGTGTGAACTTGAAGGTGTCATCAATTCTTGTATAAGTACAATTACTGTAAGGCTCGGATCAGACTACACAATATCGGGCCATTAGACGTGAGGTGCTGTGAACAAAAATGTGACATTTGATTGTTTTATCCTGCATCTGTTATCTTTCATTTATTATGTCGGTTCAACATGTCCACCCTGTCTCTCAGTCAAGTCACGGCAAGACTTAATGACTGTATAGTTGCCTAATCTAACCCAACGACCACCTCGAAAGACAAAAATATGGTGTAGTCTGGTTTTAGCATAAAGCAGTATCACGTTTAAGAAGATTTCTGACCTGTGCATAGCCTTGTCTAGCACATAGTGCTTTAAGAATCATTTGCACTGCCCTGTACACTGCATATTTGCACTCAAGCGTGTACAGAATTGTATTGTATAGTTGGCCTTAAAACGTCTATAATCTATATTTTTATAATAACAATGCAGTATATGACAATGTAAAAACAATGTTATAATGTGAAAGGGATCACTCGTAGTGATAAACCTACAGAGACTTATTACCTGATTCTGCAGCTCCCCTCGGCTTTACGGAGCTTTATAGAGAGTCTCAGCTCGTTGATTAGCTGTCTGACCCACAACTTTACTGTTTTGGTTCACTCTCACCGCTCTCATAGCATCGTTTTCGGCTGCAGCAGGCAGCTGTTTTCAGTGAAAACCCACTGTACTCCACCTGCTCAGCACCAAACAGCAGAGTTGGTGCCAAGCTGGTGAACAAAGTGGAGCAATTAGCAGCTAAAGAGCCAGATATTTCCCTCAGAAGTTGGTGGAGACCAAAAACAGAGCTAAAAGAGAGTCAGGTGGCCACAAATATGACTGCAAATGGCATATAATGTTGCTCTGTAATTGCTGAATATGTAAATAAGGAACTATTTGCTAACAAGTTCACCATATCAACTTAAGGTGATCAGTGTTGTGTTAAGAACTTGTTCCTGCAGTTACCAAGTGGCAGAAAAAAATAGTTATTGCAGGTTTAAAATTGTTATATACGTATGTACACAATATATTGCCTATTTTTATCGTTTATATTTCTTTTTTTCCCCTAATTCGCACTAGTTTTTAGCACAGCCTTATTGCCTTTCACTACACATTTGTTATTGTTATATTATGCGCCTGGACACATCCCGCAGATCCTACTTTGGAAATTGCTGGCTGACCCTCCCCACACAACCCAAATCTGGTCACAGTTCATGCTTTCTTAGGAAGGGGTGGTCCACACCCTGGACAAGTCGCCAGTGTGTGAGATCACAAGGTATCAACTCACATACAAGACACCGGAAGACAACAGATTATTTAGATTTCCAATTCACTTGATCTGGATGTCTTCAGTCTGCTGGAGGAATGCAGAACACCCTGAGGAAACCCACACATGACAAATCCACGCAGAAAGGCCCCAGCCTGCTGCCATATCTGAACCCAGAACCTTCTTTCTGCAAGGCAACAGGGATAACTGCTGAGCCACCATGCCATCATTAACATAATGTATTTATCATAAAGGTTAAATTGCATTATGTGACCAAGCCAAGCTGACACATTGTGCATGGTTAGAACAATTTACAAATAAGTGAGATTCCAAGCTCGATTTCAGTCTACAGACATATTATCATACAGTGACGGGCTTCTTATTAGCAGATGAATAATATCAAATTAGCCACTTCAAACAAATTGTAATGCTCTTAATTATACTAAATTAAATTTGGCTAGACTGTATTGCCTCTCCCTTGTCAGTAGAAATTCATTTTTAGATAGATAGATAGATAGATAGATAGATAGATAGATAGATAGATAGATAGATAGATAGATAGATAGATAGATAGATAGATAGACAGATAGAAACCAGCTTAGAAAAACATGAATCTTTTCCAGGCAAATGCTGTATACGTAATGTATACATAATCTATACTTTAATGCTGCCAGGAATTCACACACACACAAACACGCACACATATGGAGTCTGTGATCCTATATTTTGTTTGCTGAAAGTGCTTTAACAGCAGCATATAAAAATAGGCTCAGAGGAGTCAGAATCTTTAAACAGCTCCTTTACAGGAAAATGCTTACAGTGCGATGCTTTGTTCAAATGTTCGTGTACTTTTATTCATCTTCACATCATTAGGCCAGCTGTTCAAATTGAGCATGACTGACGCACAGTAATGTGTGAGCTGCACATGAAGTGGTTGATTGCTATATTAATAGTAACATGTTTTAGTGATTGTGTCCACGTTTTAGGAGGGTGTGGTGACTCATATCTTGTTGACATGGAGACTAAAATAGCAGCCAAATGGAAGAGGACATTCAGTCTACCCTTGAGACTTTGCACGCTGGTGAAGAAAGTGGAGAGAGAAAGATAGAATGAGAGGAGTGACAGAAGGAGAGAGGATAGGAGAGGAGAGCTTAGAGAACTATGAAGGTTTGTGTTGTATAAGACAACGGTGAGTCACACTCACCGTTTGAATCTTGAGAACTAATAGAAAATCGTTTGTTTTCTCTCACTAGGGAGTGGGTTAACTCTGTAAGGACAAAAAAGGAAATAGGGTGATTTGAGAAACAAGAAGGAGTTGTCTTATGCAATGCATGTCGGGGTCATTGCAGAGTGACATTTGGATTTGGTGCACCAAGTGCATTAGATGACCTACTCGCAGTAGGTCAGGTGAGACTCTGAGAGGAAGGAATTTTACTGCTCAAATGTGTCATAACACAGCAATGTGTCAACATTGCAATAGATTTTACCACCAGGTTGAACACTAATTGTGCCACAGGTCAGAGGCAAAACATATTTTAGCCATTTCCACCACTTTGGTCCAGACTGAAATATCTTCACATCTACTGGATGGATTGCCCCAAAGTTTTGTACAGACATTCATGGTCCCCAGAGGATGAGTCCTAGTGAGTTTGCTGATCCCCTGACTTTTCCTCTAGCGCCACCATGAGGTTCACATTTGTGGTTTTGAGTAAAATGTCTCGACAACTATCGGATGGTCTGCTGTGAAATTTGGTACAGATATTCATGTTCCCTGTCTGGAGGACATTTAATAACTTTGGTGATCCTTTCACTTTTCATCTAGCGCCATCATCTGGGCAAAAATTCAATTTGTCCAATACTTTGGTTTATGACCAAATACCTGCAAAACTAATGATATTCCCATCAGCAAATGTTAGCGTGCTAACATGCTAAACTATGATGGACATGATAAACATATCATATATGTTTAGCATCAGCATGTTAGCATTGTTCTTGTGAGCATGTTAGCATGCTGATGTTAGCATTTAGCTCAAAGCACAACTGTGCCTAAGTACAGCCTCACAGAGCCGCTAGCACGGCTGTAAGCTGTTAGTCTTGTTATGTTACATTTCCAATGCATTTGATCAGATTGATCAAGATTTCAGTATATGTTCAGAATGTAATGTTTAATTTTTGCATCCTGTTTAGCTTAGCTGGTGGATGAAAATGAGATTTTGTTTCCATTTCTTTCATTCGTTGTTGGTAAAATTAAGTCGTTCCACAGAATATTTTACACAGACAATCTACAGTACGTAACAAAAATCTTATATATGCCATTTAAATTTATACAATATGAATCTGAATGTGTCTGAAAATTCATGAGGTTTCTACATCTTCCCTTGAATAACCAGGAGATCCTACACAACGTCAGCTTCAGTATAACATTTGACCAGTTTATTAGACAGCTTTTGCGTCAGTTATTTCCATCCATCAATAGTAAACAACTGACTAAGATGGCATTTGCTTTGTCAATAATTTTAAACCCAAACATGTAACAAACTTGCAACCTTTTAACTGATTTTCATTCCCCACCCCCTACGTACTGCACTGTTCAAATTACACCACTGTTTCGTTTCATTGTTTACACCCAGTAGACTTTGTGGGCATACAAAAGGAAAGCAGCATGGTTTTCTGGTGCTCCATCAATTGCAAATGTAGTCCCACAATGAACAGGCAGGATAAGCCAAACCTCGCCATCAGCAGGACTTTCAGATTGAGAGGTTGAAAATTAATCTGACAGCATGCTTTCAAAAGATAGCCTGGAGCTACAGGACACACATGGGCTAATATGTGTTTCTATGTTTCTCTTGCCGCTGTGGTTTTCAATTATTATGTTTTGGGACTGTTTGGGCAGAGTTTCACACTGGGTTGCTCTTTGTGGCTAAAAAGGTCCACATTTAATTTATCATCAACTGGGTTTTTTTTTCTTGCTGTACACTATGAATATTTTCTACTAATAACAGCTTGTAAAGGTTTTATTGCCAGGAAATGTGCCAAAGCTGATTTAATTTAAAGCACAGATACTTAACTGTAAAAACAAAACCAGATCTCAAACAACAGCAAGGTGCCATGTAGTGTTAATAAAGACAAATGATTAATTAGAGCTGAAACAATTAGTCGAAATCAGCAACTATTTTGATAATGATTAATAGTTTAAGAAAAGGTGCCAAAACTTCACTTGTTCAGAATACTCAAATTTGAACATTTTCTGATTTTCTTAGTCCTCTGTGATAGTAAATTAAATATTTTGGGGGTTTGGACTGTTGTGATGGGCATTTTCCCCTATTTTCTGACATTTTATAGACCAAATTCAATTGATGCAATTAATCGAGAATTAATTTAATCATTAGTTGCTGCCCTATTATTAATACACTGTCATAACAGACTAATTATTGTATTGTTAAGCATTTTTTTTTTTTTTGCATTGCATGGTTTCATCTAATATGTATGCAGGGATGTTGTCAATAAAACTTTCTTACATCATTTTCCACATTAGGAAAATGACAATACATTTACGGTCATGATACGGACAGTAAAGCCCATCATGGATCTTGTCAGTTCTGAACATTTACAGAAGTCACTCTGATGAAGGCACATCTTGTTCATCTGAGAGGATACTTTATGTCAGACATGTGTCACCAACTGGTGAGAAACAACAGTGAGCACTGTACTGATGCTAGCATGCTCAGATACTAGAACATAGCTTGAGGGGACAGTATCACAATGAGCATTTATACAGACAGAAAGGATGAATGACAGGACCACATAGGCTGACCATGCAAGAATGCAGTTACTGGATATGCATTCTGACAGATTTTAAATGGTAATTTGGTGATAAAACTTAACTTACAGAACATTTGTGCCACAATGTTCCTTTGCTAAGAGCCTTTTAACAAGAATGACAACTCAAATATATGCACTAATATATGCGAGTGTCTTCATTAACTTATAAGAACCATTCTTTGATTAAAAAACCTGGAACAATTTGCCCTCTTTTGCTGGTAAGGCATTATATCCATGAGTAACTTTTAATGAGAGAAGTAGCTTTAGGCCTTAAGACTTAGACGCTTCTTTAGAGCAATTTGTCCTCCATTGCTGCTGAGGAATTATATCCATGAGTAACCTTTAATATGAGAATGTTAGCTGTAGGCCTTAATAGTTAACATTTCTAGGTCACCATATCCGCAACAAGCCTCATCTATCTGAATCAGTACAACCCAGTCCAGTTTCTATTTAGTTCCATCACCAGAGGTTTATAGTAAATGTAGTAGCTCTTGTTTGGGCGATATAAAATTGGTGTAAATGACACTCATGAGCAACAACAGCACATTGAGACTTGAATGGCTGCAACTATGTATGTCCTCAAAGCCCCCTTTCACAGGCTGAACACAGCAATGTCCCAAGGTTATTTATATAATACTGTCTGAACAAAATGACAAGTGCTTCATTACCTTGCAACGCCAGTGAAGACTTTATTTTCATTAGTTCACTTCACAGCCTGCTCTGTTTCTATGATCCTTTTGCCTGAGATGCTCCTTATTTGTGTCAGCTATGGTCATCAGACAAAAGAAGCTTTATTACAGTCTGGGAATGACGAACATCAGACATCCAAAGCCGTTCTAGAAGAAGGTGATCATTGTGACCACTGACACTCCTCTGAGGACAGACAGATAGCGTCATCTGGCGTTACGGTCACTCTATCCCTTACTTGCTAATAACTGCTGTTGCCTTAGCATCAAATTGTCCCTTAGGGCTTGTCTTTCTTATTGAGCATCAGAGTGACAATCACTGACATTTTTCACCGTATTCAGTGACGCTACGTATCTTGTATGATGACAGGATAAAGAAGTCCAACTCGACCTCAGTGGAAGAAGATAGGCCAAGGTTGTGTTCTGCATGAACAGGAAATCAGAGCAGTATGAAAGAATTCTGTGACATTGGACTCTATGTTGGTCATATCGAAGCAATTACTGGAAAATAGATGTGTATACTGCATAATGTCTATTCAAATTGTGGCCATTAGCATTATTGTTGGATGACTGGAAAACAGAGAGACAGGCACTGTGGGGCAAAAAAGTGTAAAGTTGGGCCTGAAGGTTGTGAAGGTGAAGGCCATGCTATCACCTAAACCACAAGAGTTTATTGCCTGTAGAGGATTTTTGACTTCTCACGGAACAGATATGCTTCCATTTTAACAAATGAAACAATCCACACCGACTCCGAGACACGTCTCTCGCTACCCAACCTCCAAGTCAGGTTTTTAGTAATTAACTAACTGACCTCATGCTGACCACATGAACATGCCTTAAACCTGCAACAGTTGCCTATTTACACATCCAACAGACATGGAGCAATAGTATCATTCATTTGGAGTCATGTTTCTGGCCACCTGATGAATGTAAGTCCAATATTCATTCTCTTTTTAGCTCTGCTTTGGTCTCCACCGACTCACGCAGGAAATATCTGGCACTTTAGCTGCTAAATGCTCCACTATGTTCACCAGCTAATCGCTAACTTTGTCCGCTTACTGTTTGGTTCTGAGCAGGTAGTGTACAGTGGGTTTTAGAGCTTTTCTTGCTGAATACAGTGCTCATGAGAGTGGTGGGAGTGAACCAAAACAATGAGCTAAAAGAAGCTAAAATGCTCCGTAGAGCCGAGGTCATGGATGTATAAAGAGAACTGGATACAGCGTCGGAGGCGGGGCCCCGTTCATTCCTATGAAAGCTGCTCAGTGGCGCATGAAGCCAAAAATGTTCGACTTCCCGGGTATAAAATTACCCGGATCTTCCACATAGCTTCCGCATTCTTGGCCCATAGAGCAAGTGCACTAGCTTTTCCTTTAATCCCGCCTCCAAACCGCTAGGTCTCATGGGTCTGGGAGCAAGCGCACTAGTGCTTCCTTTAGTCCCGCCTCCCAGCTGCTCTGTCTCAGGCTCACTCACATATATAGCAGTCACTCTATAACTCTGGATTCGGCTATTTACGCATTTTACAACTTTTAGGACATAATGATTTACATAAGGGCTATTTAAGTGTTCATACTGGCTAGTTGTTGTACCTCAAAAAAAATTATCCACTGATTTACAGACATCTCTTTCCCAATGTAAGTCTATGGGAAAAAGTGTCTTGGGGCCAGTGTGCATCACGTGACGGACCCAGAAGTTGTAATTACACAGTTTGGCCACTATGTCAAATTGGCTTCAAAGCCTGGCGCTCTTCCTGGGGGCTTGGCCGAGGTGGGTGATAACTCTCTGCGGGTTTGTCACAGAGAGTTATAGTATAGTCAACTGACTTATTATTGATATAAAAATATTGATAAGCAGCTTTAATATCAAAATGTTGGAGTATGGTTGAGGCGGAGCTAATATACTCCTGAGTAGTTTAATCTATAACAATGTGTTATATTTTATAAGATGATCAAATATTTTGTATGTAATATCTTTATCTGCAAACAAATGATTAAAGATGTCAAATAAATGGAGTAAAAAGCACAATATTCACCTCTGAAATGTAGTGGAGTAGAAGTATAAAGTAACATAAAGTTGAATTAATCAAATTAAGTATCTCTAAATTTTACTTAAGTACAGTACTTGAGTAAATGTATTTAGTAACTTTCCACCACTCAGATTACTTTATTCTTTTAGTAATTTCATCAACTGTTCTTTTCTAGGTAATGTTTCAGTTTATTTTGGATGTGTGCTGTTCAAATAATTCCTTCTTTTCCCTCTTGTTCTTTTTCTTCTCTTATTTCTTCTGTTTCTTTATGAAGACAGACATGAGCCTTTCTGACAACAGAGATGACATTTGATACAATAATGAAACTCTGGTGTCACATTTGAATTCTTCCATACTGTGAATTAATCTTCCGTCATGTGGAATACATTAAAATACAGTTTTCCTTTCACTGAATGCAATATACACACAGTTTCTGTGTCAGTACAGTGTAATACTCCTGGGGGCGTGGGGGGCAAAATTCATGACCATAGAGTGTGAATGGAAAATAGTTTGGAGCACTGAGAAAATCTAACCACTGTGGGGTAGTGTTTCTCTTCATAAGAATTTGGCTACACCCACAACTGTGTTAAGAAAGAAACTATTATAAAACTTAATGTACACTTCCGGCTTAATATCTGTGTGCTTTTGCTGAAATGTCACAACACAGTCATATGAAATTCTACATGATGTACATATTAAATAATAGTGGACCTTGATTAGTGCTTGTTGGCATACTGGCTTTAAAGACCAAGATAAACTTTGAAAACAAGTAGGTTTGTTTTCATTTACTTCCTTAGACACATATACCTTTCACGTATATGTCTGAGTGAAAATACTATGCTTAATCATTTGTATTGTTTGAACAGTATTTAGTTTAGTTGAAAGCATAATTCTTGAATTGAAAAATACTTATTTTCTCATATTAAGTCAAAATACCTGACCCCTAATAGCCAGTCACCCAACTCAAATAATGCAGTTTTGTTGAATGGAGGCATACCAGTGTGTTAGTCTGTTTAAATACTTGAAAACAGGCTAAATGGAGGAATTTTTAAAAAATGCCATAATTAGGTAATACTATTATTCTTGACCAAAATAAGTTGTGGAATCAATCTCATATTGTTTTTTTGCATTTTATTTCCATGTCTGTACTTTACTTTCAACTCTAAACAAGTTCTTTTCTTTAACAAATAAATAAATAAATTAATAAATACAAGGGGTTAGTAGTGGTATTCATTGAGATTATTTAAAGAAACACTGCCCCTCAGTGCATGTTTTCATCCATGCCAATAGACACCAACATGATTTTAATCATAGTAATAACGTAATAGAAATGCCAATTTACAGCTGAACCTTTTGGATTTTTCAAGGAATTAATTAATTAAAGCAAAATGGACGATACCTACTTTATAACCTCTGTGGAGGCTCACTTTATTCATTTACAGCACGTTGAACACTGTACTCCAGGCAGCACTACCTGGACTCAAGGTTGTCTAAAACTTCAGTCTAGTGGATAATTCATTGTTTTGACCTTTAGCCTCATGTCTCACTCAGTTAGACCGTAAGTATGATAAGTTGTCCTACAATTACAATACTTAGACATTAAATAATTGCTGACTTTTAAGCAAACCTTTTGCGAGATTTTGTACTTTTTTTCCAAAGAAAAGAAATGCCAATTGCCAAATTGTTTTGAAATTGTAATTTTCAAAACACGGGCAGATTTAGCTAGAAACCAGACTTCATTTAGTAAGGCCAAAAGTCATTACTGTTAGTTAAAGTTATTACTGGCTATTCTCACCACCACTTACAGGAACAATATGCTTGTTTGTCATCTGACCCACAGTAAAATGAGACTGATGAAATGAACTTCATCTCTGTGAGTCTAGTACAGAGGTCCAGGGTGTCTTCAGCCTTGCTTAGTTTAAGGAGGAGACAGTGAACTTTAAATAACAGTGAAAAAACATGCATTCCTACAGCTCCAAGGGTGTCTTGTTTGCATATAACATGTTGTTAGCTAGCAAACTAGTCAGCAAAACATTCAAGAGTCACCTGGATTACAGCACAACAGTGTGCAAAGCTGGTACCAGGACCTCTGAGCAGCTGTGTGCAGTTACAGTGAAATCAGGATGCATTTTGCTGTAAGAAACGTTATTTACAGTATGAGTTTAACAGCATTATTTCACCAATATCAGTATGTGGTGATTTAATTTAATTATCTTGTAATATTTTCAGAAATGTGAATCTAACTCTACACCTTCTGGACAAGACATTAGTTCCTTCTCGGGAAAAGTCACTCTGAGCAACTTTCTTCCACATTAGAGAGGTGTACGCTGTCGTGCAAATGGTCCTTTTAAAGTGAGCATGCAGGGCTGATGATTGATGCCGTAAACCATCCCACTAATAATGTATTGCTCGTAATCCAATCCCAGTTTCTATATGTGTTGCAGGTGCGCTGTATGCCTCTGGCAACAAGAATACCAGACATAGTCACCACACCTTGTGCCTTGTCTGGTTGACTGCCCTTTCCCCCACGCACCATTGGTTATCCCATAATGTGAAGGGTGGAGATGCTCTGAGTGTCAGGTGCTGTAAGAGTGAATTTCCAAGTGGTGTGTTAAGAAGAGCAGTTTATTCATGGAGGAAGTATTCATGGAAAAAAAGACGTGGAGGCAGGAGCAAGATCACTGAGAGAAATTAAGGTATAAGAGGAGGAATTATTGTGATGTTCATGACATGCAGTGAATGTAGAGGTCCAAGTGGTGGACAGACGTACAAGTGTTTGCCATCTCTCCCATTTTACAATTGTCCCATTTTATGCTTGCAGTCAGCACTTAACCATGATCACAATCTTTTCAAATATATCTACAAATGTGCATCTAATGTAATGTGCTTGCCATTTAAAGTTACAGTGTGTACCAAAAACTGTTTAAAATGTTTACTCTGGCACAAGAAGAGAAAAGATTTATGCAAAGCAACAGCAGAGAAGCACTGAGGAGCTGCCGATGATATTTCTAGGAATTGATGGCAAGTCCACAAACACAATTAACATCTGTAGCAAATTCAAGCCAATGCCTTAGCCGTACTTAAGTATCATTGTGAAGATATGCACAAAATAAATGTTCTGCCTGACACGTTGAAAACAATTGGCTTAATTTTATCCCCCAACGTAACTGTAGCTGCCAATGCAAAACACTCACATATGAATGTAATTCTTAAAAGATTCAGTTGGTCTATTCTCTGGTTGCTTTCATAGCAGCATCAAGACATCAATGACATTGCCTGCCAGCCCCGAATAGGATCACTGAGATTCTACATATGAAGCTTTCAGTTGTCAGGATCTACAAATAATTTGCAAGATTTAAAGTTCATTTAAAGTTTTCGTCATCTCATGCTAATTTAATATTCATGTTTTCCACTATGTTATTTATGTCGGAAGGTGTAGATGTAGCGTATCTGTGTCTTCATTATTGTGCTTTCCTCCCTTGAGGCAGGAAGTGTACTGTTAACCCCTGCATTCTTCAGCTAGTTTACACCTTTTTAAACTTGTGAATATCAGGCACTAGTAATTGCTACTTTGTAATGTGTTATTACATCTATTTATTTAGTAGTATTTTGTGTATTTCTTGACATACCCACCGATACGGCACCTACGGATACCTGGATTATCTGCATACTTAACGTGATCTCCACTCTGAACTCTGTACCTTGTGAATCTCTGTCCACCCAGTCAATTATCCACCACAACAGATTAGTGAGGAAAACTACTGGTGTTCAACTCTAGCATTAGAGGTGTAAAGTACTGTAAGTAAAAGCACTTGTACTTTACTTGGGTGTTTCCATTTTGTGAACATTTGTACTTTTGTTCCATTACAGAGAACAAATAGGGAATAGGGGAATAGTGTACCTTTTTATTCCACTACATTTGTTGTATTGTATTACCTGTTACTTCCCAGATAAAGATTTTACATAATAAACATATGATAACAGAACTGAATTTGATGCATTGATGCGTTTTAAGCAACTGGAATATATAAAGGAGTCAGACACATCAGTATGGACCAGATGCTGATTATTATGTTATATGTTAGCAACAATTTAACTCTGTACTTTTAACGTAATGCACAGGGGTAGAAAGTAACTTTAGTACATTTACTCAAGTACTGTACTTAAGTACAATTTTGAGGTACTTGTACTTTACTTGAGTATTTTGATTTTCTGGTACTTCTACTCCACTACAATTCAGAGGCAAATATTGTACTTTTTACTCCTTTACATTTGTTTGATAACTTTAGTTACTCTGCAGATTGAGATTAATGATACAAAATATAAATCAACTAATAAATTCTGATATGTTGTTATAGGTTAAGCTACCCAGCAGTATAGAAAGTGATTAAAATTAGCCCCACCTTTACCAGCTGCAACATTAATGTAATGTACACATTAATGCATCACTAATTATAGTACAATTATATTATATATATGATTCTGAAATGGGCCCTTCTGCATGATGAGTAATCTTACTTTTGTTACTTTAAGTATATTCTGATGTTTATACCTTTGTAGTTTTACTAGTTAGATTTTGAATACAGGACTTTTACTTGTAACAGAGTATTTCTACACTGTAGTATTGCTATTTTTACTTATGTAAGAGGTCTGAATAGTTCTTCCACCACTGCCTTTACCAACATTAGTGATGAACACATGACTGCATAATCCAGTAGTACATTATTCTGAAATGGGTCATTCTGCATAATGAGTATTTTTACTTTTGGTACTATAAGTATATTCTGAAGCTAATACTTTTGTACTTTCATGTAAGTCCATTTTTGAATGCATGAACTTGTAACAGAGTATTTCATCACTGTGGTATTGCTACTTTTACTCAAGTAAAATATCTGAGAACTTCTTCCACCACTGCTAATGCATACAGCAACCAGTACAAAACAGCTCATTTGACTTTTGAAACTAAACAGTTGCTTTTTTTAAAATTTTTTTTACAAGGAATGAATTACCCATACTGCACCTCCGTACTTGTGTGAACAGTTTTTACCTGACTTTTTTGTTTCTAACTCCTAGCTGTGGTGAGTGTGCAGTGGCTGGCAGACTCTGACGTTGTGGTGCAGGTTTCAGTGTTGCACAGGCCGGGCCCAGTGCTGCAGGTTGTCCGGTAGGGTGCCTGCCGAGCTACAAGCATGCTGTTGATGTCAGGAGCAGAGAAGGGGAACGTGAGGAATGGCTGAAAACTGACGGTGATCTCCTGTTAGGAAACAAACCAGAACTGCTAATGATTGTCCGGTATAACTGAAGGTTTCACCGTCTCCGGATCAGCCTCTTGGCGACGCAGTAACAGGCACCGCTCGTTTTTTTTGTGTGTGGTTATTTAATGGGACAACGAAAACGCAAAAAAACGAAAGGTAGGCTACCGCTCCTGTCGCCAGCCCTGCTACTTTATTTTCATGGACTAATACGACACACGGGGGGTTGAGAAATGTTTCACGGCAAGGTAAATCCCTCGTCTTCGAAGACAATGTTTGGTTTTTAACACTAGCTAAACGTTAACGTGGATATTTTTTGGGGGGGTCGGGCTCGTGAATGTATGAAGTGTTCGGACGTTATTTTTTTTTGTTTTGAAAAGCGTCGGTTAGGATTCATCTCTTCATGCCTCAACCGACCAACCACATGAGAAGTCGACGTCCGGAATAGATTTAACCACAAAACAAAGCCCCTCTCCCCTTTTTAAAAAAAAATTTAATCGCTTCCACCTGAACCTACGAGGAGAAAAATGCGTGTGGATTTGTTTTGGATATGTTTGTGGTGTTTCCTTCGTCCTGGGGCCACCGGTCAAGGGCAGTCGACGGCCGTTTGTTCGCCCTCATGCAGCTGCGATGAAGATGGGGGTGCAGACTGCTCCGGGAGAGGACTGACCACCGTCCCAACCGGGCTCAGTGCTTTCACCTACTACCTGTAAGTACTAACCAACATCCACAGTGAAATACAACCTAAAAACATGTCTGTGCACTTGTAAATGCCTCACCGTAAAGGCCTGAGTATGTTGTGTTTACATCGCAAGTGAATAGTGGACATTCAACATCAAACTTTCCACAAATGGCTCGCCAGAGAAAAATGTCCTAATGAAGATGTAAGGAAGAGTCTCCTGGTCGGTAAGGGGTTGCAGTCTGAGTCATTATTTAACGTGTCATTACTCTCAAGGTCTTTACAGACTTCAGTCAAACTACACACACAGTTAAAGCTTGACAACTTGTCACCAACTTTCCATTGCAGCCAAAAAGTTCAATCCTTCCCTGAAAGAAATGTTATATCAGCTCACAGTTTCTCTCGACCTCGGCACTCTAAGTGTTACTATCTGCCTGTTGTCCAGCAGCAGATTGCATCTTCAGAGGTATTTTTATGATCTCAAAGATGCTTACTTTTTGTCAGGAATGATAAAATGTTTGTCTGGGGCCAAACCAGGGCTTAAATCCAATATTTCTACAGCCTCTCTGCTCTGTATTTCTTCTTTAATGGCTTGTACGTTAAGTCATCTGTGGCAGTGGCCGGTGCAATCTGTGGAAATATTGGATTTGAACATTGGTTTGGCCCATGACAAACATTTTATTTTCATGGGCAAACAGAAGACATTTCTGGGATCACAAAAATACCTTTTGAAGAATCAGCCTGCTGCTAGATAAAAGGGTAAAAACATAACGTTTTGCTATGTGACTGAATCACAAAGTAATGTACGGAGTGCTGAGGTCACAAATGGGGCCAGATTTGGGTGAGTAATGCTACATGGCTTGTAACCAGCAGTGCCTTGTTCCCAGGGCTGTATGTTTTAGTACAAAATAATTAGGAGGCAAGCTTGTGCCGTTATCACATTCTCACCACAAGTCTGACTGAGAGCTTAACTACTGCTTCAAGTAAGGGCACATATTGTTATAAAAAAGTGGAGCCAATGGGCACCAGGTTGGTTAGATCTTTATGGAGTGGTGCAGATACAGTTGATGATTGCCCCATGAAGAAACTCCTGTTTGTTTCACAACCTCTGGGTTAATCATAAACTGAAGTAACCACCTCAGCAACAGCATTGAAAACAGCAATTTATTGTAGCTTTTTGTAATTACTATGCTCCCTCACAAAATGAATAGAAGAACGTATGAATCTAAGTTTACATAGGCACTCGTCTATTTAAGATGTGTTATTTGGTTAAGAGGATAACCTGTGTTTCACTGTCACCTTGGCTAAAGGCTTAAAGGTTTGTTCTTGTTTATGGAAACAAGAATGGTGGCCCAAGTGTCGCTACACCAGAACCAATGTTGTGCCATTTGAAATCGCCATTATTAAGAAAATGTTATGCCAAGTAAATGGAGGAAGTAGATTCATAAACCAGGCTGTCAAGACATGCCACACTAGGCCTACTCCTTATACACTGCGTGCACAATTATTAGGCAAGTTGTATTCCTGAGGATTAATTTTATTTTTGAACAAATACAGTGCTCTCAGTCAATCCAAAATGTTAATAAACCTCAAACCTGAGTATTTAACAAAGGAAAAGTGAGTTTTGGCTTTCTCAGGAGAATATCTATGTGTGCACAATTATTAGGCAACTATTAGTGTGCAGAATTATTATGCAACTAAATGGAAAAACTAAAATTTCCCATCTCACTTGTTTATTTTCATTTATTAGAGTAAGAATAACAAATAAACAACTCGAAATTTACAAATAAACACTTCTGACATTTCAACAAATATTCAGTGACCAATATAGCCACCCTTCTTTTCAATAACTGTCATGAGCCTTCCATCCATGGAGTCTGTTAGTTTCTTGATCTGTTGATGATCAACGTTTCGTGCAGCAGCAACCACAGCCTCCCAAATGCTGTTCAAAGAGGTGTATTGTCTTCCCTCACTGTAAATCTCACGTTTAAGAAGGGCCCACAAGTTCTCAATAGGGTTTAGGTCAGGTGAGGAAGGGGGCCATGTCATTATTCTGTCATCTTTAAGGCCTTTGCTGACTAGCCACGCAGTGGAGTACTTGGATGCATGTGATGGAGCATTGTCCTGCATAGAAATCATGGCCTTCTTGAATGATGTAGACTTTTTCCTGTACCACTGCTTGAAGAAAGTATCTTCTAAAAACTGGCAGTAGGTTTGGGAGTTGATTTTAAGTCCATCTTCAACCCGAATAGGTCCAACTAGCTCATCCTTAGCAGCCTATACCAGTACCCCACCTCCACCTTGCTGGTGTCTAACTCGAAGTGGAGCTCTGTGCCCATTAGTGATCCAGAGTCAAGAGTCACTCTCATTTCATCCGTTCATAAAACCTTTGAAAAATCTGTCTTCAGATATCTCTTGGCCCAGTCTTGACTTTTCAACTTATGAGTCTTGTTAAGTGGTGGTCGCGTTTCAGCCTTCCTTACATGGGCCATGTGTCTGAGCACCGAACACCTTGTACTTCTGGACACTCCAGGTAGGTTGCATTTCTGGAATATGGCAGCACTGGAGGTTAATGGGTTCCTGGTAGCTTCACGTTTAAGTCTTTAGCAGTTAATTTGCGTCTTTTTCTCTCCACACGTTTCTTGCGACCCTGTTGACTATTTGCAACAAAACGTTTGATTGTTCGGTGATCACGGCTCAATAGCTTAGCTACTTAAAGAGTGCTGCATCCCTCTGAAAGACATTTTACAATTTTTGACTTTTCAGAGTCTGTTAAATCTCTTTTTTTGGCCCATTTTGTCTGAGGTAAGGAAGCTGCCTAATAATTATGCACACCTTGATATAGGGTGTTGATCACTTTAGGCCACACCCTCCCTCATTACACAAATACACATCACCTGATAATGCTTAAATCCAATTAGCATTCAAGTTTATATAGCTAGGGGTTGGAAAATATGCATGAAAATGACGATAAGGTCAAGATACTCACTTGCCTAATAATTGTGCACACAGTGTAGCTGAAACTCTTTTCCTCTGGGGAAAAAATATTCCAATTTATCATGGGCAGTCTGACACCTCAATCACAGCACGAAACAATGTTTTCACAAAATGATATCATAGCCGTTCTGCTGGCTTATTTTATGCCAAAATGGAAAACAATATGTTGTTTTCAAGATTGTGCTATCTTCTTGTCTCGCAGGCTGCTCTGCACATGGTTATATAAATGCTCTGTGACAGGTTTTAAACATTAAACTGACTAATATATTCACTTCAAACTCTTAAAAGTATGTGAAAGGTTGTTTGTCCCTCTCTCTGTCCTACTCTCATTTGTTCTCCTGGTCTCTTGAACTTAAGTTGTCCTCTCCCACTCCCTCCGTCTTTTGTATGTGGAGCACTGGGGTTAGGGATCATGATGGATTAGTGAGACATATTGCAGCTGCAAGGGCTCCTTCTCTCAGGGCTAATGCACCCACAATGGTCTGCTGATCTCTATCTCAATCTCCTATACGAGTGTTTTGTCATTACAATATTTGAACTGAACTTGTGCAAATTTGTTTGCAGTTATCATGTCATTTAGAATCAGTATGACGGCATAGAGACACTGAGAAAAATCTAGTCTAGTCAGTGCCAACAACGGGAAGGAAGGTGTGTAAATTTAAAGACATAAACACATACATATATACACACGTAGTAGCAGAAACACACAGATTTAAGGTGTTTTGTAAGCGTTACAATGCCCAAAGGTCAGGAAAAGTCCTCATTACAAGGATGAGTATTTTGGGCAATTTCTTCTATTGTTATCTACTGTTGTTTTGTACCTTTTTGCTTTAGAAAAAAAATGCATGGTAACAGAAGACCACACATTTTACAATAAATCGCATGACAACGTTGGAGTGGACTCTTACCTACAGCCCACAGGGGCTTGAGTTTTGGCATCTGTAATGGAAACGGCCCTCTCACAGAAAAGCAGATGAGAGAAAAGAGGAGGCCCCTCAGCCAGTAACAAAGCTAACACTCCTTTTGAAGGTATGTAGTTTACCTGCCACTGAATCTCTGCACAGGTTTCGTTTTTGGTATAGTGTCTGCATGAACTCTTGTGCATTCTAAGGGAGCAAGAGGGGGGTTTTGCAGCTTACATCTCGGTTGTGTTAGGTCCTTTCATAGCGTGAACAAGGTTGAGACTTGAGGGGGAAAAGGAGGGGTGGCGTCAGGGGTCTTGCACTCTGCTGGTGGAGCTTGCTGGCTTCACCATCGGTGCCCTCAATCCATTTTTAACTGAATGATACTTTTGTTCTTGGTCAGCAGAGGTGAAAGGAGCCAGTCAGTGGTTCCCCACTCCCAAACAGGATGACTTGTGGATGGGAGAATATTAACGCTCCCCCCCTCTCTGAGTCCCCAACCCTATCCTCCACTTATACACCTATTCCCATCCCCCCATCACACAGTTTCTAATCTGCTAATGATTGCATGTTTTCTTGTGCCCAGTATTCAAAAATTAAATATTACCCCAAGCTGAGTTTGGTAGAAATTTAAGGTTTTTGACTTAAATGGTATGTATAGTAAGTATTTTTAATGTTTAGTAGCATAAGAAATAACTGTGCTGAACCTCCCATTTGTTTCTGTTATTAATGAGGTGTAATAAATGTCCTCTGTAGCAAAGTGTGTACACACTATATTTGACATTGCTGATTAGATTGTGACAAAATTGTGCAGAGTAATGCTTTTCATTGCATTCCAAGATATGTATACTATGAATATGCAAAATCATTGCTAGTACAATTAAAAATGTTGTGTGGAAATTTAGATTCTATATTAGGCTGTAGGTTGCAGTTGAAAGAACTGCCTTTATTAATGCCCTTTCTTTATGTTAGTTTTAGCACTAAAGGACTGATAAAATTCAATGAGGAATCATGTGTTTCGAAGCCTTTTTTGATACATTTCAGAAAACAGGGAAATTATTAGCAGCTGAATTTCAGCCATGAGCCAAGATAATAACTATATAATTGAAAATTGTTATCTGAAGCTGTGTTTCCTTATTAGTACAGATTCAATATTTAAATATTTGACCACTCAAACAGAATTTTCAGAACTGGCCTTTAACACTTTGTCACTATTGGCTGGGCGGTGAATGCAGCTGTCAGTGTACACTGGATCCATTCACCTGCAGTATTGCTGTGCACTCTAGGGCATCCGACAGATCTCACAGCCCAGCACATGGTGATCAACTTGAAGTTAAAAAGACATTTGAGATTGCAGGTACATACGTGAAGTGAAAGCTGTTATACAGGCCAGTGTAGGCAGCTGTATTGGTTAAAATGAAAGCGTCTGTTCCATCAGACAGACAACTCAGAAACACATCTGAAATGTGTCCGATGTAGACAGAGTGTAAAATGGATCAATGAGAAAGTAGTCTGTACAACAGAGGATATCGCAATCATAAAAAACCAACAACATTTCTTTGCCTGAATGTAGACCTGCTTTGTGGTTGCACATATCTAACTCTTCATTCCTGACTGTCCCAGTTTCCCAGAGTAAAAAGTGGCATCTTCAAATGTTTTGTCTGAGCCCAAAACCAAAAGATATTCAATTTATAATCATATAAACAGAGAAAAGCTGCAAATTCTCACATTGGAGAAACTGCAAACAGAGAATTTTGGCATGTAAAAAAACGATTAATAGATTATCAAATAGATGGCGATTAATTTTCTGCCGATCAATTATCCTGTGAGACTCCAGAGCTGATCTGACCAGATGAAAACACTTGAACCATCTCACTGACCGAGCTATCATCGGACCGCCCGAGTGACCTTACTGTCCTTACATGCATTACTAACAAACTGGGACAGAAACTAGAATAAGAACATGTGCCAGATTGTCTCTATAAGTGCCATCAGATGTCTCTTGTAAATTTGACTTTTATTCTGTAACCACACTCTATACTACTATTTTCTGATTGGCTGGCTGGGGTCCATTAAAATCATACAACAGGACACATAATACATTGTTCTGGTCAACATTTAAACCACTGTCAGTGTGCAAGGTTTGTTAAACTGCATATAACCACAGCTACAGGTCCTCTGCTTTGTGCTACGTTACCAGTTAACTTTAGTGAAACGGACCTAGCCATGCGTTTAAAGCAAGTGTTATTGCATGTGTTATAATGTGTAACTCATTATGACGCATGTATTTTGCATTACACAAGGTTTGTTATCAGTCTTCATAATGAATTATAATGAAACAGTGGTTTATAGTATTCTCAGTATGATTTGTGTGTTATGGACAGTATGGATCTTAGAGTGTGTTGTTACTGTGTGGCATGCCATGTCTTAATAGCTTTACAACATTATCTTCATGCAAATTTAAGGTGTTGTCTAGTATTATGTTGTATATAACTACTTTTACACACCTCTAAACTCTATAAGAAGATACAGGTTAGTCTTTTCTGTGAGAAAAGGCAGTGATGATTGATGTACTTTATGTTTCACTTTTGCTTTCACAACAGAAGATTTTGCATGGAAAAAATACAACACACAGGAACAACTGTTAATCTAAATCAGCAGAATATTCAGAGATTAAAACAAAAAATGCAGTTTTTTGTTTATGGCTTTGGATGGGAAGTGATTTTACTTTTTTTTGTATTTATTATAATACCCCAACTCAACCTTTCCTGTGTTATTGTTAATGGATGTAACAGCTTTTTTTTTTTTTGCAGAACGTTTTTTTTATGTCAAAGTGAAAACAAACCTCTACCAATTTATGTAAATTAAGTACAAATCTTAATAAAAAAAATTATTTATTGCAGTGCAGTTTTCATGAACATCTTATGGTGTCACAATATGTTGTGGGATGAATGACTACAGTAGCTGTGTCTGGTTTCCACTCTGCATTATGACTGAAGTGTTGGATCAGACCACGGTATCTTTGTTCAAAGCATGTGCCTTTTTTCTAGGAGTGCGTTTGCTTTGTCCGCTCTGACATGCAGGCTTGATTTGTGAGGTGCTGCACTGATTGTTGTTCTTCCGATAAAACCTCCCGTAGGAGCCAATAAACTCTCTTGTTATGTCACCGCAGTTTCTGGCAACTTGGCTATGACCTCAATCAAGCCCTTTCCTGGTTGTTTGGTTTGGTCAGGCGACTAGCTCTAGTAAGAGTCTGAATAACTAACTGTTGTGCTCTTAGAAATTGTTTTGCACAGTTTCCCAACAAGCACTTTTTCTCAGATGGTTAAAGTGGCTGCGCATCAGTTACATAGTTACTAGGTGTAAATATTTAGTAGCATCTAGGCTCTTTGTAAAACCTAGTTTGTGAGGGATTTGTGACTCATGAATATATACTTGGTAAATATGCTATAACCAGGCCAAATTAGAACTTATAAACAGCAGGTGCAACTGGCTGCAGATCTGTGTTTAAGTTCTGTGGACAGTTGTTATACGCACTTTTTATACTTTTGTGGAAGGTTAATATGGGCATGGTTTAGGTCATGATTTTGTCTAATAAACTGAATTTGCCGCAGGTCAGGGCTATCAAGTTGTGCATGCATCTTGAGGATGTTTCAGGAAAGATTTTGAGTTTTTTTGTCTGTATTGTCTGCAGATCAGATTAAAAAAAAAAATCCTTTTTCACTTAATTTGTATGGCAGGTTGTAGGAAGTTTCAGAGATGTAACAGATGTACAGAGATAAACATACATGTGTAGCTGCAGGGCAGAAACACAACAGGTCAGATGCAAACCTTGTGTAGATTCACGACTAAAACCTCTGTATGCAGGAAAGCTGAAATATGCTTAGTTGGTCTTAACAACAGATATATAAAGCCAGTGTATGCATTCTGAGCACATTCACTATATATTAATGGTCTGATTAAAACGCATAATTTCTCTATATGATCACTACACACACTATGCAATCAAGTGTCATTGGCCCCAGGAAACATGATTGATACATTGTTCCCCAACATTTGTCTCCGTTAGTAGACCTAGCAACTTAAAAGGATGTTTCTTATGTCTTATTCAGATTGTATTTTTAACGGGGTTATATTTTGACTTTTAGAATATGTTCATACTTCACCTTAGCACACATATTTTCCTTTTCTCAAAGCATGTCTGCTGCTTTTCTCAGATTCTCTGCTTCCCCTCTGCTAAAATGAAGCCAAAGGGCACATGGGATAGACATTTACTGATACCTGTTTGTAGAAGCGTTTAGGCTTGTCACCATTTATCACAGCTGCATTTTTAGTGTCCCCTTCAATCTATCTTAGCAGGGACAGGCCAGGACCTTGATGAGTAAAGCAGCCAGACACAGAGGGAGGGAGGAAGTGAGATAGAGTCATGCCGGCCTCCCGTACTCCCCAGCTCTGCATGTGGTTCAGACCACAACAGTCTGCGGAAGATTTAGTCAAACGGTTTCAAATGTGGTTAGGGATGTATCCATCTGACCACCAGTGGTGGCGGATCTGCAGCAGTGGTTGCAGAACACCACCAGAGATGTTGTCAGGGTAGGAAAAATGATAAGGAGTGGGTGGATGTTGATGGAAGTGTTGTTGTAGCTGCACAGTCTATACAGTAATTGGATAACCAGGTATGTGGAGATGGGACATAGGTCGCAGGGATGATGAGGGTTCTGTCAGGGCCCACCTTTTAAGGCTTCTGTGCGTCTGCCTATGTGTTTATGTGTGTGTGACTGTGTGTAGTTGGGACTGCAGAGGAAGGGCAATATGATCCTTGTAGGATTCAGGGGCCCACACACAAGGTCCTAGAGAGATCTGGCAGTGAAATTCAAGATGGCCAGTTGGAGAGTGAAAACGGAGGGAGGGGGGCAGGGGGTTGCTCCCGGATGTTTTTTCAGGCTTGATAAGTGCTGTCTCTTTACATATAGCGTCGAGGGGGCTTTTCTTTGAAGCAGGATAGTGGATTCCTAATCAAGATTAGGGATCCAGAGCTGAGTTTGCTCTCACTGTATAGGTCTCCTGAGAAGACTTAAGACAGCCTTCTGTCCGCTTCTGTACTGTGACAGTCAGCCAGTTGAAACAGACTTTTTAATTATCATTATGAAGATGTAAACACATATACTCATATTAGCTTTGGTGGGAAAGCAAATCAAGTCCTGTGTGCATATTTTTCATGCTGCTACATGCCTATCTTTACTTGAAGTTGGTTTGAAAAATGAAGATCCCCGGGGCTAAAGAGAAGGACTTTTTCAAGGCGTTTTTTTTTTGTTGTTGTTGAGGTTACACTCATGCAGGCACAGTCAAAAGACATAATACTGCCATAAGGGATGGGTGACACAACTACCCTATTGTTTGTGTACGTAGTTTACAATTAAAGTCAAAAACCTCTTCATGTTAATATCTTAATTACATGTTCACTGTAGGTTAGTTGATAAAATAAAGCCTCATACACAGATGATTATCATTTTGAGACATTTGAGAATTGTTATTAAAATCAGCGAAAATCTTATGCAAGTAAAACTTATTTTAAATAACACTTTTCCAAATCAGGGTTAAAAAGGGCTTCACAGTAACAAAAGGCAAGGCAATAAAAACTGTGAATAAATATTTAGATCAAAGACAAGCAAAATGTTTAAAGAATAAGAACACATCGGGGCAAGGAAGCATCATTAGAATAATAATTAAATAGTATAAGACAGATACAGTATACAGATCAAAAATCTCCTGTGTCCCAGTCTGCCTATCAAGATCCTTAGGTTAACAAACTCTGATTTAAATCAGTGAACTCAGATATTTTACTGTGTTTCTAACAGACTTTTTGTTTCCACAGTGACCTGAGCATGAACAACATCACTGAGCTTCCAGCGTATGTATTCAAGAACTTCCCCTATCTGGAAGAGCTGTGAGTACATGCCCCCTTTTTTCTCTTGTTAATGATGTATTTACTCTGTACAATGTTGACATGAGGGCCGGGCTTTATGATACGCACCTGGGTATTTGAGTTTGTACTGCAAAACACACAGTATAGGTGCACAACATGCCCTTCTTCTCAGCTGAGGAAGATAAGCGCAGCATTACGTGAGGTTGCGAATCACTCACCATTCATGAGTTGAACTAGGGCAGTTATAAAAGGTGCAGTGAAGCTCAATTAAAAAGGTGAGGTGAGACAACATGTATTGAAGCTGCAGTCATGTGACATCCTGTTGAGTGGATTTTTGCTTTTAAGGGATTATCAGGGTGGCAGCAGCACATCTATGCTCCAAGGCTTTGTTGAGTGGCATACATCTAATCTTAGTGGGTGTTTGTTATTTCTTCACTCTTTAAATACTCCGCTGTCTGGCTCGGTGCTGCAGGGAGTCACAGATAAAATCTGTCTACCTGATATCAGGTGACATGCAGCCCTGAGAAAACAAAATGACCGGTGAGTGAACATACTCCAGCGGTTCCAGCTCCACTTGGCCTTTCGCGGGCGTGTTTTTTCAGCTCTCGTGCATCTTTCAGCCGGCCGGGCCTTCACCCTCTTCTTTTCCATACACCACTCCAATCTGCTTTGTCGAAAAGGCAATTTACTTTTCATCGCATTGTGTGGAGGAATGCAAGGCAGGAAGGAAGAGGGCAAAACAATGGTTTCCATGGCAACAAGGCTAAAAACCCACCCAGTCTCGCTGCTTCTTCTTTCTTGTCTTAGATCATCGTAATGGTTGGACTGCCGTTGGGGTGTCCGTTTTTGAAACAAGGCGTTCTGATTGACATATACCCATAGTTCATATGTGTGTTTGTTTAACCTTTTTTCCTGGGAACAAATCTGCAGACTTGTCTCAGTGAGCTTTGGTGGATGACTTTTTCCCTCTAGGGCTGCAGCAGTGTCAGTGAACCAGAGCTTGGCCCTGAGGGCAAAGACAGGGAGGGAAAGAGTTGACAGAAAGAGATCAGGGAGAGAAAAGAGAGCAGGCCATCCTCATACAGGACAGGAGCGGAGACAAGGGAGGAATATTACCTCCTTCTCAGTCACGCAATCTCCTCCGCTCTCTTTCTCTCTTGCCAAAGGCACCACAAAGCTCAGCAGACGTGATGACAGGTATTCTCTGTCTTCTTTGCAGTTTGTTTATATTGAAAATAACCTGTGACCGATAGGCTCTCTATATATCTACAGGGAGCTGTGGTAATGACATCTGGGACAGTCTTCTGTTGTTGATATGTTGCACAGAATGATTTTAAAATGTTATTTATTGTTATTTTAATAATGTTTTTTTTTTTTTTTATCATTTCTTAAGTTTCAGTTTATTGCAACTGTATTTTCCTGTCAATTTTTCATGTTTTGTGAAGCACATGGTATTGCATCCTATAAATACAGATTGAATCCAAAAGAAAATTGATTTAAACTGCAGATTGTAAAAATAAGTTTCCTCAACAGCATCATTTTTAGCTTGCGCTGTTGGTGACACATGTAAAATACTTTAAGCTTGATGATTGGATGTTTCCTGCTCAAGTGCACCTTGGTAGTTAGACCTAAGTTCTACGCTGAATTTTTCATGTACACAGGCTTGTACCTTCAACTTTTTAATCCAAGAACTAGATATTTTCATTTCTAACACAGTTATTAATCTTTTGTACTGATGATTCAACCAGGAGAGTTTCATGCCGATCCAAGCTATAGAAGTGCTCCAACTGTAAGCCACGCAACTGTGGGAAAAATGAATGTGACATTTACTCGAGTCGCCGGAAATAGCTCCTCCCACTTCACAACTCTATTATAAATACATGATTGTTGAAGATTGTGATATGAACATTTTCACTGCCATCATGAGCATAGGAAATGAAGTCACAGGCTTATCATCACAGCTACCTATACCAACTGTGGTACAAAAAGGTGTGTAAAGGTACATGTGGGAGCATGTTGTGGGGGAGGGATGCTTGTTTGGGTTTTGCCACAGCAGTTTCCCAAATAGAAAATTATATTGTATTGTAACTGTAAAATTTGATGCCCAAATACTTTTCTTTCTTACTTTTTTCTCTGTAAACTTAACAAATCATGTTCGTAGCCCTTTACTGCTGTCAGAGTGCACTGCAGGGCTCTTTGTGAATTTGCTATTGACAAAGGTAGACCTATGGGAGTGGTGTTGCACAAGGAGAGGATTTAGCCTTTCCTCAACGAGATTTAGCACATTCTTCCGTCCTCGTTGGAGCCTGGGGGGACATGTACTGAATTTGCTGAAAGGTGCAAGAGGAGGAGAAGCTCTTTATGTTGTGAAACCTGAAGGATATCTGAATGATTTGTCAAACTGTGTTTGCATGTGGCGGCTTGTGACAGTGACTGCAGGTTCTGGGTTGTGTGAGTTCTCATGGAGTTAAGTCATATTGAATTAGTCACATTGGTCACTATCTCTTGGAAATCAACAAGAATGACTCAACAGCGACAGACAAGATTTGTGTCCGTTTGAATTTGTTGGCGTCCATATGTGTGTGACGAGTTGTACAGTAGTCCTGACTATAACTGCAGATTATGGCCTTGGAATTAAAATCTAATTTAAAAAAGCTGTCGCAAGACATCCTCTTGAGAAATTGTGGCTCAGTGGAGACACAAATGTTAACATTGATTGGTTGATTTGGTGGTATTGTGAATTATGGAATTCAGCTTTGGAAGTTAGTCATTGGGTTTGTCTCAAAGCCTAAATTGTTATTGTTATTGTAAAACTTATTTGGCAAAAAAAAAATGATATACACAAATGTTTGCTTTGTGTTGCACTACCAGGCTGTAACTGATGGGTTATTCACACTCAATAAAGAGTGACTTGTTGTAGTTGTTGAAACATGGCCGTGTCTATAAGACTGCTACCTATTTCTGTTTGAGATGCAAATCGTTGATTATACAAGCATTATATTTCCATTGTTACATACAGTAGATTTGTGACATCATTATGCAAACCTTTTGGTGCAAAGGTTTGACCTTTTGGAGGCCAAATACTTTTTGTTAAAGGGCCGGATTTGGCCCATGGGCCGCTATTTGCCTACCACAGGCATACAGTGTACTTATGGAACAGGTAATTCACTAACTATTTCATCTCTATCAGTCTCATTGGGGACTCACAGCTATTCATACCTGTCAACTTGTAGTTTTTCTACAAAAAAGCCTTACAGTTGACTAACTCTCTAATGCAGTGAAATTTATGGCACACAAACAAAAGACCAGTTTTGAGTCTACATGAAGGGTATGTGGTCTTCTAACACAGTCAGCCTCGATTCTCAGGCTCACACCCAGCAGCTCTTGTTGCAGGGAATTCAGCCTGGACTGACTCACGTTGCAGAGTGATAAATCTGTTGCTAATCTCTCAGACCAGATAGTATACTTGGGCTGTGTGTCCCAGTCAGCCTGTCCCATGCTTATTTACACCCCTATTTCCTATACACTTCCTGTTCCTAACAGGAAAGGGAGGTGTCCCCTCAGCGACAAGTAATTCATGCAGGGACTGAAGCAGCTGCCCAGCGATAAATGTTACAGGGCTATGTTACTTGTATCAGCCTCAGAGGGGTGAATTAGTTCCCTTTTAAATGGAGCACTGAGTAGTGATGGTTGGGAGGCCCAGAAAGGGATCTAAGGAGGGGATATCCAGGAACAGTTCTAATCTCTTGTGGGTGATAGACGAAGTGACAACAGGCCATGGCACAGACACATGTCTTTGACACCCCAGGCCCCATGTTCAGCTCCAGAGCTGGAACCTAATCTACTGAGGCACTGGGTGTGAAGAAGTTCTCAACACTATGCATTGCTCTATTCAGAAATAAAATATACGTTGTGGTTTTGTTACTGTGTGTTCTTTTTTTCTGCAGAAATGTCCCCCTGTAACATTTAAGAAATTTCTAAAATAAAAGTTTGACTCTTTCTCCCACCACAGACGACTTGCGGGGAATGACCTGTCATTCATTCACCCTGAAGCCTTGTCTGGACTGCATCAGCTCAAAGTCCTGTAAGCATACACCCTCCCTGCCACTGCCACCACCACCGTCAACACACACAAACACACATACTTATGGCTGTGACAGTGTGAAGTTTTCCACACTCTGGGGGAGAGAGTAAATATTGCAATTTGTGGTAACATTGTGGTGCTGTCAGTTATTGCCACCTTAAACACATCATACAATTTACATCCACTTGGAATAGACGAAATGCACTTTTCCATCCCTGCCCCAACAGCATCTGTGGCTGTGAAAACCCCAACAGAGCATTGCATATGAGCCCTGTGTAAAAATTAGTTCTGCACGATTTACATCGGGCAGCACACCCTAGTGTGCTTGCACAGACTCGAACACATTGAGCGACACACAAAGCGCTGCCCTGTTGATTCTGCACTGGGCCAAAAGTTCAAAGTCCTGTTGATCTACAGGTGATGTCTTGGTTACAGGACTAAAAACACAAACACATGGAGGCATTGTATATGCTTATCATATAAAGTAATCTATGCACTTTGTTACTTGTAATACACAAGTGAAAGCAACTTGAAGTATTTTGATTACATGCAGCTCAAACAAACCCCATTCACGTCAGATGTCGGTCAGTTTTAATAATACTGTAAGCATAACCAATTTTACATGCTCCCAATGAACCTAAGACTGATGAAATTAAGTCTAAATAATGTGATTGTTGGATACCTTCCTAACTCTATTGGTGTTTAAAATTTCTTCATCAGCTTGGTAACAGTTCCCAGACAGTCTCAAGTATTATACAAATAAGTATATAAGTAACCTTATTTGTTTCAATTTGCAAACATAAGGCAGGAAGAATCAGAAAAACTCCATGGAGCCAGTGTCTCTTCCAAAGAGAACAACTGTAACCAGTGTGGATCCACATTAACACACAGAGGAGACCTTCAGAAAGCTCATTAGCATTGAATGTATCTGTGGATACATGTTTTAGGTTCACGATGCAAGAAAAAGTGTTGTGAGTTGAGTTGAAATTGTCATTTTGCCATTTTACCTTCAGGATGCTCCAGAATAATCAGCTGAAGACTGTGCCCAGTGCAGCCCTGAAGAATCTTCATTCTCTCCAGTCTCTGTAAGTCATCTGCTACACACACACACACACACACACACACACACACACACACGGTGCATATGCACTCATACGCACGTGTGAGGTATTGTCTGCTCAAAGAGCTTCTAAATTTCAAGTGGACCTTTCCGTACTACATAAAGTATTAGGGAAACACTCAGTGCTATTGCAACAGAGATTGTAATGATTATTTGTCAATGTCTTCGTACTGGTCAGATATTTTGTTGTATTAATGTAGTTTCAATTGGTTGTCAAACGTGGCCTAACAGGGAGAAGAACTACAGCCTCGGCTTTGGACAGAAAAATGTCTCTTTTGAATTGTGGATGGAACATGTAAACGATCAAAAGATGGTGCTGCTGCTAAAAGCAGTCATTCATGTTTATATGTAAGAAATCACTCTACTATGACAGTCTCAAGCCATAATGTCACACCAGCCTTGTTAGGGAGTTTTATGAATAGCCCCCGTTTTCTCTAGAAGTTGCAGTTAATGAGAAAGCTATTTTGTCCTGAATTCCTGGACAGGAAGATATGCTGCAGTCATCAGTGCTGTTGTCAGAGAAAGCACTGCTGTGTATTTACACAGACTACTATCCAAAGTGGAATTTGTAGTGTTTGTGCCAAACTAACAGCCACGTTCTAGACAGTTACTCACAAAGATAATATAAAAAGCAACAGCAATAGGAGTACTGCAGAACAGTTTATCTACTAATGTATGTAAAGATCTAAACGTTTGGTGCTAAAAATTTGCTTAACAAATTTATGCAAAAAAGGGTCTATAGGCAACAATGAAGTTTAGTTGAAGGTCACTGGCGATGGATTTCTCAATGTGAATGACAGACGAGATGCACTAAAAGTTTGTGTAGAATTGAGATCAGTACTTTGGCTTGGACTGTCCTGATTCTTTCTGCCAGTTGTTGAAATTCTTGTGTTGAGGAAGGATGAGAGTGTTGTACTTGCTATGTCGGTCGGTTGGTCAACCATTTTGGTCCAGACTAAAATATCTAAACAACTACAGTATGGATGACCATGAAATACTGCAGAGACATTCATGTTCCCCAGAGATGAATCCCATTGACTCCGGTTATCCCCTGGATTTTCCTCTAGCGCCACCACTATTCGGTTCATATTTGTGGTTTTGAGTGAAATGTCTTGACAACTATTGGATGGATTGCCGTTTAATTTGTCCAATACTTAAGCTGTACTTTGTGTTCAGTGCTAATTAGTAAATGTTAGCATGCTAACTCGCTCAACTAAGATAGTGAACATGGTAAACATAATACCTCTTGAACTTCAGCATGTTAGCATTGTCATTGTGAGGATGTTGCCATGCTAGCATTAGCATTTAGCTCAAACACCGCTGTGCCTAAGTACAACATCACAGGGTTGCTAGCATGGATGTAGACTCTTGGTCTTGTAAAAAAATGTGCCGACTTTCTGACTTACACTACACTTGAAAATCAAACTTTAAAATCAGGTATTTCTTTGCTCCAAATAACAGAAATAACATGCATTTGTGCCTCATATTATTTACAATAAAAGTTCACACTAGAAACACCAAAATGTATTGTGTTACAGTTTGTCAAACTTCGCCATCCATTCAGAGTCCCATCATCTTACACCACAGTTCCTGGTAGAGTCCCGGTCATGTTGAACTGTAAAGACCAAATTCAGGCAGATAGCTGCCCATCAAGATAGTTTAAACTTCTCTGTTTTAATATGTGACATCATTTACAGTATTTTAAATGTTACAATACTGTAAGATGTCAATTTGATGAGAGTAAAGACTCTTCCTCCAAGTCAAGAATAACAGTTGAAATCTCCCTTATTTACTCGAGACATTGTTGATGTCATTTAGGGGCGGTTCCTCTCATATCACATACTTAACTCCTGCTGCAGTGTTTGTTGTGCACTAAGCCCAGCAAAAGCCCTGTGGAAATGTAGGTCAGTCTTATTTAGCAGATCTGTAGTTAACTTTTCTCTCTTTATGTTGGATTGTTGGGTTTTCCAGGAGCTTGTGTGTTTCCACATTTTTCCTGCTCCTCTTGCTCTCAGTCTTAGCATTGTTTTTCTGTGACTACTGAATGTCAGCTTCACTGAGACCACAATATGTACATGGCTCTATTTGTGCCACCTCCCTCCACTACTGTGCCTTTGAGTTTGACAGGGACTAATAAAGGAATGGATCCAGCTGGAGAAACGTGCTGAAAATCCAGCTTTCAGCTATTATCACCCCTCTACATCCCTCCCCTTGTCCCTTGCTTCCCCTCTTCTTTTTTTCTGCCTCTCTTCTTTCTTTTTAACAGATGTCTTTTCTCTGTGAGGGTTTTAAGGTCTGTAGCTGAAGTAATATGCTTTGGCAGAGCCAGGACTTGGTTTGTATAAAGCCTTAGAGAGCTAAATGTCAATCAAGACTGTTTTTCTTCCAGCCCAGACACTTGAGGAATTTTGAGGGAGGGCGAGACACTCAGTGAGGGAGGACAGCAGGAGAAAACAGTGTGGTGATGGTGAAAAGAACACTTGTGCATTCATAAAACTGCTTAAATAAAAAATATTTCCTTTTTTACCACCATACTATTGGCTTCCAATCAGAATTTAATCAGTTTGCAGGGTAACTGCTCTCTAGTACAATATAGTCAATGTGCAACAGTCAAGCATAGGATTCCCTGAATATCCACGGCATGAAGCTTGAGAGTATTACACTATTGTATTATGTACATTTTCAAGTCACCAGTTAGAAAATGTCAAGTTAATACATCAGATTTACCAAACGGCAGCTAAATAAACATTCATGTCATGATGTGTGTCGTTCAATTTGAAGAATGAAGAGTTGGCCTAAGTGGAGGATTTCAAGTATCTCAGTGTTTCTCAGAAGTGAGGGTAAAAAAAGACAGTGAGTTAGACCATTGCAGTGGTTGCAATAATGCAGGCATTGTACTGGACAGTGCTTGCAAACAGGGAGTGGAGCCAGAGAGTTAAGCCCTTTAATTTTCACCAATCTGTCTTTTTTCAATCCTTCGCTTTAAGTCACAAGATGTTGGTAATGACCAAAGAATCAGATGAGTCCTGAAAAGATTTTGCAGTCCAGGGGAATCTTGGAAGTTGAGCTTCTGCCCCTCTGCATTGAGAGGAACCATTTTAGGTGCAAACACCACTGGCACCCTGGTATACAGGGTGTGCCTAATTCAGGAGAGTTAACATGAATTGTCCGGTGAATGCACATCAAAATTAGGTGCTGGTCATTGCATTAAGAAACTTACAAGACCTTTCAGTGCCTTGAAGAAGACCAAGTGTGGTCGAAACGTTGGTGATGAAGTCAAATAACTGGAGCTTAGTGTGCAGTTATCTTTTAAATATTTTTGTAAAGACCGAAAGTCAAACCCAGGATAAACGAAATAAACTTCATCCCCCACATGGATTTGGAGCTGCAAGAGGAACTTTCTGGTACAGGCTATTTGCTACTTTGCTCGCCCCAAATTTACCATGACCTAGAAAAGTGACAATAAAATGAATGAAAGGTCAAGTTAAAAATTCTCCATATGATATCAGTATAATAAATGTATTATGAATTTGAAGGCACTGTCAGTGTCAAATGCCTCAGTCAGCTTCACTATCATATTAATTTAATGAACCCATTTTCCTTGTTTCCCTGTTCTGCAGTCGCTTGGATGCGAACCATATTACCACAGTTCCAGATGACAGTTTTGAAGGCCTTCAGCAGCTGCGCCACCTCTGGTTGGATGATAACAACCTGACGGAGGTCCCCATCGGTTCTCTGAGACACCAGGCGAACCTTCAAGCTCTTACGTTGGCGCTCAACTGCATCTCGTACATACCAGACAACGCCTTTGGAAACCTCACCAGTCTAGTTGTGCTGTAAGTTATATTAAGCTACTGTTCTAATTGTGGTTTAGAATGAAAATCTGCACAGTAGTGTTGAAGTACAAATGTTTACTTCAACACTACTGTGTATACAGTATATACACTGATACTCAATATAAACCTGAATCAAATACATGTTGTTTTATATCACCACTAAAAAAACTGAAGGACAACATTTGTAAATGAATGAGTAGCCATGTTCTGGGTTAATTCTGTCAAAAGCTATTTAGACAAATTGCATACTGTGGCATTTAATCAGTTGAGTTTCAGAGTCCTTTTAAAGTGAACTTCCCCAGAACAGCCAGGAGAACTTTGCATGCAGTCTTCATAGACCTATATGCTAAATAAGTCAGCAGGAACAACCTGCTGGTGTACTTTTTTAGAACCTTAATTAACCAGGCACACTGACTGAGAACATTCTCGTGTTTACTAAATTGACACGAGGGAGTAGCTGAAGAGAGTGAAAGTCACTGGGTGTGAAGTAGATGAGGATATTGCTCAAGTTGAAAGCCAACACATGCAAATTCTCTGCAGTGTGACTATACAGTAATAGTTTGATGTCTCTTTAATTTCTGAGCCATGGCGTGTAATGAGTGGATGGACATTTTTTTTGTTAATGTTTAGGGATTTTTTGGGTAATTTTTCTGATTAATTAACTTGAAAATCTCTGATCCACCTTATAGTGTAGATCACCATCCAGTTAGTAAAATATGACTGTACTGCTAGTGTTCTCCTCTAAATTAAAGAAGCTGTAATTCCTTTTTAGGGTTTTCATATATCATCTGCATCATTCTGTCACCACAAATCAATGCAAAGTACCTCTCCTTGTGTTCTGCTCTAGTTCTGAATGTATCCTCTGAGCGACTGCAAATCAGATTCAAAACACAAACATACTGTTGTATTTATTTCCACAGCTTACAGTTAATAAGTCAACAAAACGGGCTGCTAGTCTCATGCCCTGCTGTGCATGCAAGCGCTTTTGCAGTGAAATGTGCCATTGGGGTTTGAATTTAAATGTTAATGACAGTTTTAAAAAGTTGCTCGAGCATTAATGTAAAATCAAAATTATCTTGTTGTTGTATGCGTGGTGGGAAATGCTAAAACCTTCCACGAGAGGAACTTGTACAAGTATGCGGTGTGTTACGAATCTGAGGGATTGTTGCAAACGTACATTTTTTCCACTGCTGCTGTTATACATTCACACAAACACACACACAAGCACACACACACAGACACACACACACATTGAGTGGTATTGCTGCAGGGTTAGTATAAACACGTCAGGATAAACAGGAAGAAAAGACCTTGAATCTATTAGGCAAGGAAAGCCTTCTGCATATACACATACAGTACAGACACCAGACACACAAATAGATTCACAAAAGCTGCAAAACAAGACTGGAATAAAACCCATGATGAATGTGAAAGATGATGAAAATCTCATAGAGGTGTGTAAAACTGCTTTTGCTTTTCCAGACATCTTCATAACAACAGAATTGATGAGATAGGAGACAACTGTTTTGCTGGACTCGTGAACCTGGAGACACTGTAAGTGCACAGTCATACAGTAGTTTGACGTGTGTGTTTGCGCTCGTGTTTGTGTGTGCTAACAGCTCCCCCACCCACCTCTGCTCCAGTCCTCCAGACATCATTGTGTCCACTTCCTCCTTTAATTGCTCTAGGATAAATAGAGCAAAGTACATGATGCTTATCAAATCTGCCCTCCCACTGTTCACTTCCTCCTGCCACACAGCCATGAAAAGTCTTTTAGTGACAGCCTTACCTAATGCCAAGCTGTACAACACACAGACCTTTACTGGAGACCAGGGATGTCCTGATACTTTTTTGGTCTGACACATTTAAATTTAAGTATCTGCTGGTACTCAGTGTTTAAATGTTCCTACATAATAACACAGCACAGTGGACACACAGGTAGACCTATATTAAAATTAGTAAAGGCAGTCCTGCATTAAAGCTTTCTGCATTGGTTTCCAAAGGTATTTTAGAGCCTATGGTGTTATTTGCGTGCGCTGCTTTATGCTGTGCTGAAGCGATAACCATTCATCGATTAGTCGATCGACAGAAAATGAATTAACATTTTATATAATAGATTATCATTTATGTTATCTATCAGCAAAAATGAAAAATGAATTCAAAAAATAATCAACAGATTCATTTAAATTAAAATAATCATCACAGATAATTGAAACACTCCTATTAGCAATGCTTAATTGTAGACATTTTTGTTTGAATGTACCATTAGTTAGTGGGCTTTAGAGGGATGGCTTTACAGTGCTGACTTCCTGTGTCTCTCTCTGTCTCATCCTAGAGATCTTAACTTCAACAAACTGATGGTTTTTCCCAAAGCAATAGAGGCCCTGCCCAAACTCAAGGAACTGTGAGTATATCGTCCCGTTTCTCCTCTGTGAGGGAAACATTTTGCACTGACACTAAATTCAGGGACCGGTTAACTCGTCAGAGTTTGATGGGAGGCTTGTCAATGTCTTTTAGTTTTTATGTGAAAAAGACAAATAACAGTCAAAGTAGCTATGAAATCAAGAGGAAAACGAGAGCACACATGCAAAGTAGCAAAACAGTTTTAACCTGCCCTAATTATTTTCTCAGAATTGTTGAATTGTTAAAAAAGTTCCTATTCACATACACATCAGGTAGAAAAATAACGCATATCCTATTTATTATAATATTATTGAATCATGAGTTATCTGAGCTCTTATCTAGTGAATGTGATGATTAAATAGAAATAAATTAGTTAAAATGTTTCAACATTTGTGCTTTTATTTTGAAGGCTAAAAACCACAAGTCTTATTTCCTGATTTTCCTGATCAGTACATTAATTATTTAACGTATTTCTGTGGCAGACATAGAGAATTAATTGACACCTTTTTGTTTGTGCTTGATTTGGTTGAACTGTCTATGTGTTTTTTATGATTACTTTTCATATATTTTTATATATATATATATATATATATATATATATAAATAGATTTATTTTTGGTTTTGCATAAGGCAACTTAACTGACTTCTATGTCGGGTTTCATACTGAGCCAAGTGTCTTTACACAGTGTCTTTGACCTTCTCCCTGCAGCGGGTTTCACAGCAACAATATTACTTCCATACCTGAAGGGGCCTTCCATAACAACCCCCTGCTGCGAACCATGTAAGGTCACACTCCCCCTCTGATTCACTGACACTACTTAGAGACAAACATAGCACACTAATGACTCAAATTTGTACAAATGCTACCATGCATAATGCACAGTATGCTCTCTGAGAAGCACACATACAGTGTTAGCTGATATGGGATGCGAGTGTGAGACTTCAGTAGATGAATGTCCAGAAGATGGTGCCATTCTCGCATAGTAAATGATTTTGGTTTGAACTCTGCCCCTCTGCTCTCGCTGCCCTCCCAGACATCTTTATGACAACCCGCTGTCCTTCGTGGGCGCTTCGGCTTTCCAGAATCTGTCCGACCTACACTCCCTGTAAGTCCTGCTGTCAGGCACGACTCCTGACAAATAACAAGTTCTGTCTGTCATTTTAAAAAACAATTTAAGTGTGTATTAAAGGGTCCTTGTGTCTAGTTTCATCCATACCAACTCATGCTTTGGTGTTCATGAGTTTACTATTCTTACCATGTGTGTTTCAGGATGCTGCGTGGGGCCAGCATGATGCAGGACTTCCCCATCCTTACGTGGACTAATAACCTTGAGAGTCTGTGAGTGAACTCGAATGCAGCATCTGTTCCTGCGTGTGCTTTTGTGTGTCTCAGAAGTGACTGATTAGGCTTTTTCATTTCCAGGACTCTGTCAGGAACCAAGATATCGTCCATCCCCGCTGATCTGTGTGATGATCTCAAGTTGCTTCGGACGCTGTAAGAGACTTTTCCTTTCCTGTCACCTGCAGTAGTACTTAAAATATATCTTCAAATAATAATACTTGCTGAGGATTTAAGAACATTAGGAACTTGCCAGGACAGTAGAAATCATCCCAGTATAGCTTGATCGGTAAACTATGGTTTTACTGTCACAGACAGAATTTGGATTCACATTCACGCTAAAAATGTGGCATTTTAGAAAGGTATAGGGAAATTGTTTATAGACCAATTATAGCTTCATTTTAAATTATCCCAGTTATCCCAGTAATTGTTGCTGTTTGTTTTCCCTCCATCAGAGACCTGTCCTACAATGAGATCAAGGAGCTACCATCTCTTCAGGGCTGCGTCCGACTGCAGGAGATGTGAGTGTTGAACATGAAGAAGTCAATTCACAAATCATTTCAGACAAGGATGGTAAAGCGTAAAAGACAGAGTCTATCTTAAGCAATTAAGGTAGTGAACTTGTTTATAATCAGTTAAATTCTTGTCTTCAATCTACAGAAGCTTTCAGCACAACCATATTCAACAGATTGACAGGGACACTCTCCAAGGTCTCTCTGCTCTTCGTTTACTGTAAGTCCTCTCAGTCTCTCACACTCACACACACACACACACACACACACACATAGTAACACACACAGTAACACACACTGGATGCTGTAAAAACAAATGTTTTATGACTGGACTGTGAGTTCATTGCATTGTGATTTTACACAGAGACCTGAGTAGAAATGAAATCCGAGTTATCCACAGAGATGCTTTCCTCACCCTCACTGCACTCACCAACCTGTGAGTATGACCTGTGTATTATTTTACCACCTGTCATCATAATGAGTACAGAACTCCAGCTACTTCTCATCGTTTGGTTTGACTGTCTGCGTTGTGCAGAATTAAACTGCTTGTGTGTTATCATTTTTTTTGCAGAGATCTGAGTATGAACTCTCTGACTGTGATTCCAACAACTGGACTGAGCGCGCTCAGTCAGTTGAAACTCTCAGGCAACCCGCAGATGAAAAATGTGCTGACTGCAAAAAACCTGCCCAAACTCAGGTGAGAGAGAACTTCTGTGGTTTCTGTGGTCAAGTTCTGTTATCTGAAGTGTTTAGGAGAGGATGCAGAAAAATGTAACACCAGGCGGTCTCGTGGCCGCTGGCGCTGACTATGTAATTGCAACATCCCAGGTTTGATTCCGGCCAGGGACCTTTGTTACATGTGATCCCCCATCTTTCTCTCTCCTCGTTTTCTGTCAGCTCTCTACTGTCACTCTCTAATAAAGTAAAATACTGCAAAAAAAAAAAAAAAAAAATATATATATAATATATATAAAATATATATATATATATATATATATATATATATAATCTTGAAAGGTAAAAGAAAAATCAAGCTATATTGAAATAAAAATATTAAATTAAGCAAAAAAGAAATGTCATTAAGTTTGTTAGGGTTAGCTACAGGATTGGAATAAATCTCAAATCTCATTAAAGGACTTGATTTTGAAACATTTCTGATGAATTGGTTTCAGAAAGAAAGATCACACCATTACATGACGTAGCCCATACACCGATATAGGCAATTTCTAAAGACTGATTTTCAGGCCATCAAAACTGAGTTATAGTGGGGAGGGTCTGCATAGCAACAACAGTCCCCTGTGGTGTTGAGGTATTCAGGCTTTTCTGAAGAGGGTCCTCTCTGGTACTGGTGTATTCAGAAAGTGTATTTTATCATTTTTTGCCATTTAGTGGGCTTATTTTCCACACCTTTCGTTTTTATGTATTCCTTTATTATGTATCGGTTCCCCTCCTAAATTGACTTTAATGTCTTATATGCATACAAAACTTCATTTTTGACAAGGAGATACTTTATTAGGTAGTTTCTCATGATCATTAAAATGTCTGAGTGTGCCGTGTTCTTGCATCTAAAACACACTTGTTGCAACGCAGAGAGGGCTAGAAGACACTAAATGATGATGTAGAAAACACAGCGTACGTGCTGCACAAACTCAAACCAGTTGAGTTGTTATTCAGTACAGCAGACTGGAAACCCTCACCAATGCTAAATTTGTAAACAAAATAAATTGGACTAATCCTGTTGTAATATGTCTCTTTTTCTGTCTTTCTCCATCTGTTGTGCTTACATGTACGTGACAGACTGACAGAAAAACAGAAACAAAGTCTACCTCTTCTCGTGCGTTTAATGAGAAAGCAAGCTGAATCTGTTTTCTCCACAATTGTAGACACACTATGGAAACATCCAAATATTATTATTGAAAAAAATCAGAGGAGCCAAATATTTGCAGACAAACACATTATTTATACTTTCCCCAGTATGCTATTGAGATTCTGGGCCATCTGTATTATGAACAGCAGACCTCAGCAGGATGTTCAGAGCCTTTCTAAAGGATTGTTGTTTGTTTGTAGGTCCATCTCTGTCCCTTACGCCTACCAGTGCTGCGCTTTCGTCGGATGTGACTCAGTGACGAGTTCTTCAGAGGAAAATGACGTAAAGAAATCTACAGGTGGGAATGCTGCAGTCAGAGCCTTTTCCTTGGATTAGCTGACACGTTAGCTAAACTTTATGTTTTTACATAAAGGCAACTAAAAATATTGACCGAGATTGTATTACATAAGTTCCACGTACATGAGCATACTAACAGCATTCTTTATTCCCAGACCACCAGATATCAGATGTTAGACATATAACGGTTTTGCTTTTTTAAATTATACTCACTGTGGCATCAGCCCGCATGCTTTTTTTTTTAACTCTTCAGATTTTGTAGTGCAGATGAATTTCTATGTTCATCAGGGAACAGTTACAATGTTTTATTGCTTAAACCAAACAACTACCATTAAATACTGTCAGTTGAAGGAAACTTTAGGAAAAACGAGAAAGTGTGTATTTTGTGTGCATGTCTGTGCACATGGGCTGATTTATGTTACCTATAGTCCATCAAAGTTCAAGACCATTATACCTGACGCTCACTTCAGTTTTCTGAAACAAAACATTTGCTCCAGATGTTTGTTTTTTATTAGAAAATGTTATTTACCATCCTTTAATTAGTCTAAAATGGTTATAAATATGTCTTTACTGTATGTGTTTTTACTATATATAAATAACTGTACTGTATTTAAATAATATTTCAGTATAACACCATTTTAGAGTAACAAAATGACTTTCAGGTTCTGGAAGACGTTATGCTTATTTTCTTGGACAATTAAAGTCTGTAATAATTAACTGTTGTTGATTGTTATATAGCAGAAACAAGAATTTGGAAAATCAAACAAAAGCAGTTGTTAACAAACTTCCTACTGTATATACCTGACTGCTTTCTTTGGCAAGGATACTATTTTAGATTAAGATTGTCTTTTTAACATTTGCATTTCTTACATTAAATGTAATTTTAGGCGTGGAGGATGTGGAAAGAATCTCATTGATTATGCATTGCTCTCCTTCACCAGGTAAGCATGAAACAGTTTTTTTTTGTGTCTGTGTGTTTACTTTTTACCAATCAATGTTGAAGAGCTTTGAAATAATCGAAAATAATAATTTGCTAAATTAAGATTTTGAACAACCACATTGTTTCTGTGTTCAGGAGCCTTTAAGCCTTGTGAGCACCTGCTGGGTAACTGGATGATTCGTCTGACAGTCTGGTTCATCTGCCTGGTGTCGCTGGTCTTTAACAGCCTGGTGCTGGTGGCCACCTTCTCCCCCACACACCAAGCGGCAGGCCATTCCCACTTCCTCACTCCGTCTCTCTCTCCAGCCAGGCTGCTGATGGGGCTGCTGGCCCTGGCCAACCTGCTCACAGGGCTGTATGTCGGCGTGCTGACCGCACTCGACGTTGCCACCTGGGGCTCCTTCGCTGAGTTCGGTGTGTGGTGGGAGATGGGGCCCGGCTGTCAGATCGCAGGAGCTCTGGCCGTCTTCTCGTCAGAGTGGGCAGTCTTGTTACTCTCACTGGCGGCCGTGGAGCGCAGCGTGGCCGTGCGGACGATTCTCGGGAAGGTAATGATGTCACCCAGGAGGAACGGCGGCAGCCATCGAGGATGCTGGAGGGGAGATCGACGCTTCAGCCTGGCTGCAGGACTACTGGGCCTGCTGGCTGCTGCTGGAGCCTGCCTGCCTCTCCTGACCTCCAGTGACCAGTCCGGCTCTCCTCTCTGCCTGCCCTTCGCTGGTGGTGAGAGTCCAGCTCTGAGTGTGACAGTCGTTCTGGTGCTGCTCAACGCGCTGGCATACCTGTTCACTGCAGCTGTGTACACCCAGCTGTACTGCCACCTGGGCAGGGTGGAGCTGGCGGATCCAGAGCAGACGGGTGCCCTGCGACACGTAGCCTGGCTCATCTTCACCAACTGCATCTTCTTCTGCCCTGTGGCAGCTTTCTCCTTTGCCCCTCTCTTGACTGGCTCTACAGCCGGCGGCCCAGAGATCGCCAAGTCTGTCACCCTCATTTTCTTCCCACTTCCTGCATGCCTGAACCCAGTGCTGTATGTGTTCTTCAGCCCGGCCTTCAGGGAGGACTGGCTGAGACTACGCGGCCGCGGAGGTTTGGCCAGGGAGGTGAAGGCCGGTGCTGAAAGTCACAGAGATGATGGTGGCGGAGGGTCGGAGCTCACAGACGGAGGCTCCTCCACCCACCTGGGCTTTGACTGTGGGGTTTACTCGCAGCTTTGTGGAGAGACAGTCGTATGCGAGCAGTGTGAGGCTGCGCTGCATGCCAGGACCTGCTCTTCTCCCTCGTCCTCCACAGTCTGTAGACACTTGGTGAAGTCTCACAGCTGTCCCACCCTCTTGGCGGGAGCTGCAGTGTGCCAGCGCGCTGAGGGGTTCTGGGCAGACAGCGGCACACCCTCTGCTCAGTCCGAGTATGCAGACGAGGGGGACTCGTTTGTGTCGGACAGCTCGGACCAAGTTCAGGCCTGTGGCAGAGCCTGCTTCTGTCAGAGCAGAGGCCTTCCTCTGGTACACTACTCATACAACATACCTCGAGTCAAGGACTAAGGACGCTTCAGAGCGCCAGTACGTCTGCGTGCACAGATCTCTCTGTCATGTGAATTTAGATGCTACAAGAATATGTAAACATTTTTATATCAGACAACAAAATGTGCCAACTACCCTGCTAAAAGGCTATTCAGCTAGCACTTATGTTTGTAATTACTGTGTACACAGAGATGCAACCAATCATTTAAAGGGAACTTGGTATGCTTTGAGCTGAACCGAGCACATCACGTTACAAACTGGTCGACAAAGGATCTTGCAAAGGAAAATCTTGCCACCGGTGCCTGCCTCTCGCTTTCGATTGGATATAATGATGTTGCGAGCCTCAGTTTATGTGTCAAAGATTATGTGATTTCTCTGTTTCACCTGTACTTATAAGCTTTTTTCATTTTAATTCTTATACATCTTGTCAATTTTTAAAGCTTCTCCACAGCAACTGTTGATTTTATACTTTTTTTTTTTTTTTACATAAATGTAGCAAATGTAATAATCATCTTAGACTTTTCTGTGTGAATGTAACTTCCAGGTGGTCTTCACCCACCAGAGTGGAACAATAATAATGTAACGTGACGTCAGCAATAATTTCTGCCCTACCTGCCTGTGATCGTAATTTATCAGTGTGAGAATGGTATAAGTAAATGCCAGTCTATAATAAACACTTCTTTGCTTTAAGTTACTAAGACTAAGAATGTGATAAAAGTAGCAGATATCACTGTTTTAGCAACGATGCTTGGTGGTGGTGAAAGATGTCATTTATTGTTCGAGCAGCAGGAGTGTCTGGGTGGAGACGATTTCAAGTGCATGAAAGGTGGCCTTTGAATGATGAATATACAATATAACCCAAGCATTCACCAAAACAAAACAACAGCACCTCTCTTTAATTCTTCACGAAAAACTAGTACACACATACCGGTTTAGGTCATTATTTTCATTTGTGTGAAAGAGAATTCCACTTATTTTTAAATCTGGGCCTTATTTTCTGAGTTTTTGCCATCATGCTGTTCGATGTGGATCAAATGTTTTATTTCTTAACTACAGAGCTGCTCTATTTGTTGGGTTCGATGTGTCTCTTGGCCCATTGACAAACATACCAACATTTCCTTTTCAGTGCAGTAGCGCTTAAATGAGACCTGCTTTTATCTGATGTTCAGATTATTTTTGGCTAACAGAACAATTGGTGACTCATTTCTCTGTTGAATACAGTGTGTTTTAGTAAGCATATACTTTTTAAAGTTAGTGTTGTGTAAATAAAAACTGCCCATTGATGTTAAAAAAAGTTCATATTGATCAAAGGAATGTCTTGCTGGCAGTAAGATGAGAAGATCAATACCACTTAATGACATATATGTATGCCAAATATGAAGCTGCACCCAGCAGATGCTTAGGTTAGCTTAACATAAAGACTGGAAGCAGAGGGAAACAGCTAGTCTGTTTAATTTATTCAAAAACTGAAGGATTAAAGAAACTAAATATATCAATAAGTGAGCTTTAGATGTGCTGGTAGGCAGATTATGTTGCCTTCGGACAGAGTAAAGCTAGCTGTTTCCCCCCGTTTCCAGTCTTTATGCTAAGCTAAGCTAACGTACAGATATTCCTCATCTAACTCTGGGATTTAAAGAGAATAATTCCAAAAAGTCACAAAAGAAAAATACAGTTAACTTTGGTTTTATTTTGCCCCACAAATTGTAGATAATAATTGTAGTAATAATTACTATAATAATAGTAATATAAACATAATTGTAGTTTGGTGACCGACAAGCAACAACCATGAAATCCAAAAAAACTAAATCAACTGTATTCACACTGGCTGAACTTATGAGAAGAGTGATAGCTGACGTTAATTCCTGTTTGATTTAAAACTTATCATTAAACATAATTTGGCCTGTGAGCAACAAGTTAAACACATGAATACCGTCCAAGTTAAACATGTGAGTGTAATCTCACTCTTCCACTTCCAACATGATGTGAACGCAGCACAAGACTGGCAGCCAGCTGAGTCAACAAGAAAGTGTTTAAACTGTGCCAAACAGTATAAAATGGACTATTATAACTGAAATGTGGGTGATCATTATTCAACCACAGATATTTAAAGACAAGTATCTGCAATGTGGTTTTGCATTAAAAGGATTTTTTTGTGTGTTTGTGCGCACGTGGGCAGTCTGCGTACCTGTGGAGGTCCTTAGAGCTCTACAGTGAAGTAATTAGCAAAATTTGGTCCAGAATAAATGGGCATGATGGTACAAAAGTAGGAAAATAAGGCCTATGTTGAAAATAAGAGGAATTATCTTTAAACTAATTCACTGCCTCCAGTGTCAGTGTGACTCAAACACTTACTTGTTGTTTATTTCAGTCTGTATAAGAAGAGCATTATTATATTGTAAAGTATAGTAACCTAGATCTCTTTTCACCCTGAGAGCTGACCTGAGTGAGACTGTGTGTGTGTGTGTGTGTGTGTGTGTGTAACGAGGGATTGACTGACATTTGGTGTGCTGGAGCATGACTGTACACATTGAGGTGGATACACCCTCGGAGCATGTATCCACAAGTGCACGTCATGTGAGTGCTCAGGAATTTAGGCAATGTAGGGAAACGTTTTCTTCCACCAACAAGACATTCTTGTCTCCTTATAATGCCCCATTTAATTTTAATCTTTTGGGTTTTATTTTGTGTTTTCATGTAGGCATTGTCTCGACTGGGTGTGTAGATTCTTGCACCAACCAAAATGTCCGTTGATTGTTTGAGATGTCTGATGTCCCGTCTGGTGAAAATGTACAAATCTTTTAGTAGTTTGGTTATTGTTTTTTATATTTGTATGTAAATTATTTGAAAAAGAAAACAAGTAATCAAGAATGGGATGCTAACTAAGGAAGCTACCTCCTCAACTGTAGCGGCTACCAGCAGTGCTTTGTTAAAGAAAAGTCTGTTTTCATTTGTTGTTATTCTTTGTTTGCCTTCTTGGCTTCATGTTGACACACGTGGTTGTACATCATCATTTTAGATACGTGCTAATTGTGGGAGGAATCTACGTACTGTATACTGTGATTTTTTTTTAAAACCAAACTATAAACTATGAAATTTTTATTTTATCTTTTATAGATACAAACGTGCAGAATAATACAGATTATAAAAAGAATCTCACTTAATTTCAGTTCAAATTAAATCTTATTTGTAGTTTGTAGTATAAGTTGTTTTATTCTGTTCAAGTAGAAAAATAAATTCTATAAATTGTGAATGAATAAAATTGGAGGAACTAAGAAGACTGCAGAGACCATTGCCTTTATCAAATATTTTATCATGTATCTGAAATAATTGTACTCTTTACCTTGTTAAAATGTGTCATATCACACCTTTCTTGCTAATGCAGCTTTGCTTTGTTGTAATTTGCTGCATAGATTGATTTTTGGGACTGCGGATAATATAGAAAATTCTGTTCATTGCAATGTGCCATAGAAAGGTCAGATCCCCTGAAAATATTGACTATAATCCTACATTTTTTTCTCTCAGCAGAGTTCCTCATTGAACTCTGAACATCTGTCTGACAGGCTGGTCAATGGCCTCATGGGAAAACAGGTCATCCCTTGTCTTTAAAATCAGGCCCTGTGTTGTCAAGTTTCCTCATTGGAAGTGTCTCGAGCCAGCTGCTCAACCCCCAGTCCAAAGAGAATTTACTATGGTAAGGAATTATGTTCAAACTCAATGAGGACTTACAGTATCATGCTTTTTACCAAACGTGTGATTCATACTTCAAACTGAGCGGCATCAAATACTCAATACACTAAAGAGAAATTATTTGAACTCGGTTGGCAGTAAAGATAATAAAAATGTCTCAAATGTTCCAAAAAGCCATTTTTAGCCATGCTAGGCTCAACGAGTAGCAATGTCGGTCAGTTGGTCCATTACTTTGGTCTAGACTGAAATATCTCAACAACTACTGGATGGATTGCCCTGTCATTTTGTGCAGACACTCATGGTCTCCAGAGGATGAAATAATACTTTGGTGATCCCCGGACGTTTCCTCTAGCGCCACCATGAGGTCAAAGTTTACATTTGTCCAGGGAAATATCTCAACATATACTAGATAGAAAGCTTGGTACAGATATTCATGGTTCCCAGAGGATGTATAATGACTTCGGTAATTATAGCGCCACCATGACGTTCACATTTATAGTTTTGAGTGAAATATTGCAACAACTATTGGATCTTATCAGGGTCAAAATTTTACTTCAATCAACGCTTTGGTTTATGACAAAATACCTACAAAACTAATGACATTCCCATCAGCCATAGCTGTACTTTGTGTTTAGTGCTAATTAGTAAATATTAGCATGCTAACAGGCTAATCTAAGATGGTGAACATCACGCCTGGTAAACATCATGTTAGCATCATCATTGTGAGCATGTTAGCATACTGACATGCAGTGGTGCGAAGTACCTAAGTACATTTACTCAAGTACAATATCGGGCTACTTAAACTTTACTCGAGTATTTCAATTTTATGCTACCACTGTTTATTTGACTGCTTTAGTTAGACTGACTATTTCTTCCACCGCTGCTGATATTAGCATTTAGCTCAAGGTACCGCCTCACAGAGCTGCTAGCTGCAGACTTGTTAAACTATTTTCAGTTGAAGTTGCCCATGCAAACACCATTTAAGGGTGAAATGTTTTGACTAAATGTAGACCTTTCCAAGCCTGTTAACATGTATAAGACCATTTGTCCCATTCAGTGGAGTTTCCTTGCACCTCATGTTGTCCACTGCTGGCTCCCATCACTCGTGTAGTGAGCTGTAACTTGGTGATGAGTGAAAAATAACCTCAGGCATTTGTATAAAGCAACGGCCAAGTCCTGTTTAACTTTGAACTGTGTCGCCTTTTCACTTGTAATTTGTGGATTTTGGTGAAACCCCATGTCAAAACACCTGGCAAACACAGAGGCGCTGTAAGACATTCGTCATCTATGTTAATAGTGGCTCAGTGACATGTAGGCTACAAGGCTCACTGGATCTTTTGCAGCTGTACGTTGAGAGGGCACGGGAAATATTTACATTCAAGGCATCAAAGGAATAACTGTCGACTGATGTTACAGCAGCTCTGTCTCGATGAACCCAAACATGTGTTCCTCTTCACTGACACGTCCTCAGCGGTAAAAGGACATCTCAGCTATTCTGGCCCTTCACACACATCCCTCTGTGGCGTGCACATTAGACACATGCCTCACACTTCGGGCTTTAGTGAGGCTTTGTTACAATAAAACTAAGCCCTCGACAACTCTTTTGCTTTTTGCGTATTCTGAATACCAGTGGCTGCTACAGCTATCTTGACAGCAATTTCAGGAACTGGTCACCACCTGTGCACTATTACTGACTACAATGTAGCATAATGCCATACTTGATAATACAACTGAATGAAATCACTCACTCTTGTGTTTTTGAAGCATTTATATTGACCTTTGTAAGCACACAAACAAATCCAAACACTATGATCCATTTCTTTCTATCAGCTGAAATAAGTGAGAAACAAGATGACGGATCATAAATTAATTTCATAAATATTGCAACTTTCTTTGACTATTATCAATATTTACTGGACACATTGATCCATTTAGCTCTACTTTTGGAAATGAGAGTAGAATACAATGACAAACCATGAATGATTACTTTTTAAATAATACATTAATACTAATACTTCCCTACTGATGAACAGCAAATTCAAGCATGAGCCCCAGTCAATTCACTAATGGTACACATGATATTATTATAACATGGAAGATGACCAGATGCAAGGTGATTGCAGAAGAGGAAAAGTGGTGCAAAAACAAAAGATGATGTGGGCTAAACGCAGTTTGTGATGCAGGTGGAGAGTTTCTCATGACACAAAACAGTCAACATGCAGGAGTCGCTGGAGACAAACTGATCTTCTCTTCAGTCAGCAGCTCGAACCTCTCACTTCTTATTGTCTTTCTTTCCTTCTTTAGCAATTTGAGCTGCAAGCCAGGAACATAAGTCAAGATACAGAGGCCTTAATAAATTAAGTTGCACAAAGTTAAATTGGTACAGTTGCACATTTTTCAAAACCAAATACAAACTACATATTATTCGACAGTGTGTCACTATTCGTGGATTTTTTTATTTTGTAAAAAAAGAATAAAATCTTATAACTTAAACCTGCAATAACAGATTCTGTGTCCACTTGGGGGCAGCGGAAACAAGGCGTGAACACAATATTGACATATTATCATCTTCTAAGTTGATATGGCTAACATGTTAGCAAACCTATTCACACGTGTCAGAAATGGAGCAATATTCACTCTCATTTTAGCTCTGTTTTTGGTCTCCACCAACTCCTGAGGGAAATATCTGACTCTTTAGCTGCTAAATGCTCCACTGTGTTCACTAGCTAGTCGCTAACTTTGTCTGTCTGCTGTTTGGTGCTGAGCAGGTAGTGTCCAGTGGGTTTTTAGAGCTTTTACACTGAAAACAGCTGCCTGCTACAGCCAAAAACGACACTATGAGAGCGACCAAAATAGTTAAGTGGCAGGCTGAAAAAAACCTAAAACAATGTGCTGAAAGATGTTATGAATGTCTGGTGATAATTCTTTTTGGGTGACACTACAAGTGACACTTCTCATAAACAAGTAGTCATGTAATCCAATGTTAATATAAAAAATATTGATTATAGCTCCTTTAAAACCCTTTAAAACGTTTTATACTGCAGCAATAAAAGTGAATTTAAGCCCTCCAAACATGTCATCTTGAGTCAAAATGTCGAGGTAGTAAAGAAGGGGTTAATATCTACGTCAGATTGTTTTCTTTAAGCATAGATGATTTGACAAATCCTTCCAAAGCATTTATCACAGCGCGGGGTGGGGTTGGGTCTTACCTCAGGATCACAGGTTGGTTTGAAGCATGACAGGAGAAAACATTGTCAGTAAAGGGTGACAGTTAAAAGAGGGAGGGAGACACTCATTAAGAGTAAATGGATCATGGCGTTAAGATCTATTTAAACCTTTAGAATGTATTCATAAATACACGTTAACAATGCCAAGGTTGTGATTTTGACCACATGATGATATGCTTTCATGTTTGTGTTTGTTGTTACTATAGATATTGTGACATAGACCACAAGTTGATTATTTATCTTTTAAAAGATGACATATTCATTTTGGCAACACTTTATTTTACAGGTCTGTAATTTCCCACTAATCTTCAAGAAGTTATCTCGGGACGAAATATGTAATATGTCACTAATAACAGGGGAAATAGAGATTGATTGTGTTCAGTTGATACGCTTCCAATTCATAATTTCCAAAGAACTGCAAGTGTAACCCTGGGAGTAAAAAAGTGAGTAATGAATGAATATTTATTTGTCGAGCTTGAATGTTCATTCTCTGCCTTGAAAACAGAAAAAAAAATAAAATACAAGTCTGAATACAAAATTCCCACTTATTTATTGTTTCTGAAGCTTTCATTCAACCACATCTGGTGTCCTTGCTGAGGTACTCCAGTTACTACCAACTGAGCTACAAAGAGGAAGGCCATGAGATGTGATTGAAAGCTTCAGGAAACAACAAGTGAGTTGGATCTTGTGTTGATGCTTTTTTTCTTTTACAATATTTATTTGGGTTTATTTTAAATTCTGCAGTTCTCTCAGGGGAATACTTTTTTTTTTTTTCCAATAATCATAAACACACATGGCTCTTTCCAGGAAAATTAGGAAACTAAAGTAAAATAAAGCATTACCCATTTTTCCATCACTTATTCAATCTATTATTAAATCTCTATCTTTTTACGTGCTATAATTTAACCTGTTGAGTTTTACTACATCTGACATTTACTCTAAACAGACTGACATTCATTTGATGTGGAGTTTCATGGTACGTGTTATTTTTAAAGGAGGGGAAAATGGGGGGAAGGATGGAGTGTGGGTCATGAAAAAGAGGACACATGGGTTTCTGTCCCTGCGCCACCCAGCAGGATACTTACGGCGGACCTCCAGTTTACACTCCACTATGTCTTCTCCGCTGTCGTTGACTGCTTTGCACATATACACCCCCCCATCGAACAGACAGGGCTTACGGATCTCCAGCGTCAGAACACCTTGCTTACTGAGCATCCGGTACTTGGCTTCGTTTGTGATGTCCATCTTGTTTTTGTACCAGGTCACTTTGGGCTAACAAGGTAGGACAAAGTATTACAATTATGTCAGGTGATATTTTACACAATCTGCAATACTCTCGCTATTGCACAATTAGTACTGGTCCATTAGTAACAATCATAATCACTGGATTTATCCACTTGCTACTGTTTCACTGAGGATGGGGTGTTACGGGCAACTAATCCCCAAATGTCTGCATGAAGAGGGGGGCTGGTGTGTGTGTGTGTGTGTGTGTCAGAGGGTTATAGGTGTAAGTTTCTGTTGGTTGGGGAGTATTTTTCCTTTGGTTTTAGTCTTCCCGTTGTATTCTTCTTAGTTATTCTGTATTTTTGAATAATAAAAACATTTAAGCATGAAAGTTCATTCTTGGCTCTCAACTGTATGGTTGAAAACTCCAGAAAAAGCCAGTAAGTGGACCTTGAGTTTGGATTGTTATTCTATTTTCAAAGTCAACACAGATGAAAAGTACTAAAAGTGCTCTGAATGGAATCACAACAGCTACTGTGATATGGTAGAAAGCTCTGGGAAAAGCTAGAAAGTGGACCTTGAGTAAGAACTGTTTTGTCAAAAATTCACTTAAAATCTCTCCCTTTAATTATTTTCATTGCAATCAAAGTTATGATGGCAGTGATTACCAAAACTGCATTCAATTAACAACTGATCACATCCAAGATGCCCCTACTGACCTTTGGTATGCCTCTGACTGAGCAGCTGAGGGTGGCGTTGTATCCTGCTATGATAGAACGGTTCACCAAAGGATGTGTGAACTTGGGAGCCTCTGAGAAGTCATGTTCCTTGTGGGTGGGCGGCTTGTACGAGATACCTGAGGAGACAGACAGACAGACAATTGGGTATTTTTTTCTTCAGTTCCTCTTTTCTCTGCATTTATGACGACTACTCAGATTTTCACATACAATATCTACACTTACAGGACGTAAAATCAGAACCTTAACTGCTTTGTATTAGTTTTATAAGTGCCGTCAGAGCCCACCTGTTTTCTGGATGTAAGCGCTGTCTTTTGTGATGCAGGGCTCTGGGCTGAGGCCCACCAGGTTGATGGCAAAGACTCGGAAGACATACTCATTCCCCATGATGAGGTCAGACACGGCGCTGTTGGTCCGCCTGTACTGATCGTAGACTGTGTACCACTCCTTCATATGAATCACAAAGAATGTTTCAGATTCAGTTTTTCCAATTCAACATGTAGTTTATGTTGTACTGTATCTGCTTTCTGTGCACATATTTATATTGGGCCCTTTTCAGACATTTACTTAAGTCAACACTGCTCTGGTTTTAAACGTTCTCCATGTGTATTAGTCCGACATGATTACAGGCATATATTGTAGGCATATATATCTAATTGGGGGGCTGTATTAGCTCCCCTGATCCCTACACCTGATGATGGTGTACTACAACTTTACCTGGCTGGTACTGCAATCACTTTAAATCAAATATTTGAGCAAACACAGTATGTAGTACACTGAGAAATGCAAATAGGTTAGGCTGATGGTGAGCTGAGTGGGGAGCTGTAATTAAGGACCTCATCTTTTAATGTTAAAAACAAATTACAAAACAAATTAGTAATAATATGACGGCAGAGAAAAGGTTCATCACACAGATTACACCATTACAGCCCACATAAATTGACATTTTTTGTTCACTCAGACAAATTATATTTGACCATTAAAATATGGCAAGTAACATCCTACAATAATGATCTAGGTTTGATTTCAAAATACCTCCATAATTAACCTGAAACTAGAGGAGTTGTGTAATTTCTCACGGTTTAAATGTATTTATTTGGGTAAAAGAATGAAATAGGATTTGGGCAGATTTAAACTACATGTGCCCTCGGCACTTTTATATTTATCAGCGATTGTCTCTGAAATCTAACAGGTACACAGTACATTGTTATTGGTAACCTGATAATCAACATCCCCCAGCTTGCTATAAAGACATGCAAGTGAAATTAATTTGATCTAATAATGACTACAGTGAAACCTGAACCATCAGCCGAGCTGGGCAGGAGAACAATGGCCCTGCGTCGCTGTACAGACAATCCGGACCAGGTCAAGGCTACGAGGATAAGATTAGGACATTCCTGGCTGACATTGTTCCTGGCAGCTCGAGGTGGAGGATGGTGCCAGTTGGAGCTCTTGCCAGTGGGCCCATAATGCATCGCTCCTGGCCCACAGAGGAGACTGTGTGCTCAGCATTGGCTGATTACAGTATATGTGTCACAAGGGAAGCTAAAATATCCCTCTGCGACCATGCAGCAGTCATCTTCTCACATGTACAGACACTCATTCATGTTAATAGAAAGGGTGGTTTGCAAATGTGGCTTCACAGCAGCTCAGTTGGTGGTTGAGTTAAAACTAAAGGCCTGCAATGGATCAGTTTCAGTGAACAAGAAACTATGAGCTATAATGACATGGCGACCGTTGCCTTCCTCTGAGAAGACCTCTGGACTGCATATTTTTCCTAGTAACTGAGTTAGACCAGGTCCAAATTACTTTAAATTTTATCAGGTGCTTTTTGAGGCGACACAGTGAGTGTCATTATTTAGTGGCCCAACATGCTAACACCAACAGTGGGAGCCAGTGTTTGGATCAGTCTGACTGGCTTCTGGTCCCATTCGGATTGGGTTCAAGTAGGTTTTCAACCCACCCTTTCCAGACTGGGTCCAACATTTTTGACCTGTGATGACCTCTAATGTCATATGAACATAAATTCTTAGAGAGTTTACCTCTAACGATTGCTGCAAAGTGATTTAATTTGGATAATAATTGCCTACCATCAACATCAGAAGCTTGTTTTCAGCTTCATTTGGATGTAGTATAAAAATAGATGTAAGCTTTGTTTCTAGGAACTAAGGGTGTAGAGTCTCACCATGGTCTTCTTGTCAGCTTTCTGAATGGTGTAACCAGTTATTGCACAGTTACCATTGTCCTTAGGTGGCTTCCACTCGAGTGCCACATTGAAGCCCCAGACATCCAGGATCTTCAGAGCCTCAGGGGGCCCTGGGAGATCTACAGAGGAGAAATATGAATTGTGATTAACTGTCTGCTAGATTGCATTTATTCCTGTTAATACCCACAGCCAGATCTCCATGTGTTCAGTACTTCTTACCAACAACCTGCAGCAAGACACTTGCTGTGTCTTCCACGTTCTCAATCTGCACGCGGAGATCATACTTCCCAGAGTGTTTTCTGTCTGTCTTGCGGATGAAGAGGATCGTGTCCACGTCGCTGTTCCTCACATTAGCGAACGTGGGGCTTAGAGGCTCCCCGTCTTTGCTCCATGTAACCTTTGGCCTGGGCTTACCCTGCATGACCGGAAAAACAGTTTTAGTTCAAAATGATACGTGTCAGTTTACAAATTACAAATGAACAAAATCAACCTTTTAACAATATTCACTGATAATCCATCTGAAAATACATAATACATTTTTTTAAGGAAACATTGCCTAATGTGGCTATAGTTTGTTGGTCGGTCTGTCACTACACCGCTTTGGTCCATTGTGAAAAATCGCAATCAACAACCTTTGAAATCTGGTACAAACGTTCATGCCTGACCTTCCATGTAGTGCCACCAACAAGCCAAAATTTCCTCTGGACCAACACTTAACTTAATCATTGACGGTTGAAATTAAAGGTATGCATGATTATGTTAGCATGTTAGCATGCTAGATAAGAACATGGCCTTTTCTCTTGCACCACCTTCACACCAAACTTTTTCAGCCATCCAAATAGGGCTGGGAGATATGACAATATTTACCATGAGAATATAGAAACTTGTCATCCAGTTTGTCAAGCAATATAAAATTACATTTACTGTGACTTTACCGACCCTACAGGTACATTCACTTTTTGTATGGTTTTGCTGTTTTACTGTGTCATATACTGTAACTTTACAAAGACAATCTTACTGTCCTCTTTTCATGATTTTGAAGTCAAACATCAAAAATACATATCCCAGACTTAGTTAGTTAGTTACTGGTTAAATTTCAATGTTTCGTATGCGAATAGCAAGTCAGTCTGTGCACCGTTCATGTTTCACTCTGGTGTTTATATTGTATGAAGACATAAGTAAAGCGTCTTGGAGTTTTAATGGTGTCTGACTGATTTAGCCTCATGTATACTGCACCTGGAATGGAATCACAATGTTCACAGTGTCTCCAACTTTCTTCATGAGAGTCTGGCGGAGGTTTCTCGGGAGCCAAATTTTAGGGCGTTCTGCGAAAGAAAAAAAACACAAAATAAGAGGCACGACGGGGACTGAAAAATGAGGAAGAAGTAAGTTTAAATTAGGAGAAATATGTGGCTATATAAGATGTATTGGTTGACATGTCTCATTAAGGTGTTGAAACTAAAGGAGCAGAGAGTCGTCAAAAGTATCAAGACTCACGCATTATCTCTCTGATGGTGACAGGCTGAGCCAGAGTGGTAGGAGCACTGGGTCCTGCCATGTTGTAGGCTCGCACACGAAACTGCAGCTTGTCTCCGGTGGTGAGATCTCTGACGATCAGCGATGTCCTCTCAGTCAGACCCTGAATGGCTGGTAACCATTCATCCGCTGTGACCAGAAAAACACACAACTAATTAAAATGCCATGATTCACTAGACTTCGAATGTTACACCGGAACCAAAGTTAAAAATACAGATAGAAGTTCATTTGAGCCTTTATTTTAGTTCATGACAGCATATCATCAGATGTTTATTGTGTACAGTGGGGGCTGGTGAGAAAAACAACAGTTCATGACAGCAAATAAAATTCAGATTTAACTACGAGTTAAGACATCTGAAGTAGATAATTCCTGTCATTACAAAGGTTGATGTGATTGTATAATCACCATGCGGTGGGCCTAGAGGCAAAGAAAGATGGCTCAGGCATTCATCTAAACTGACATGTTGATAGAAGCATGAAAACTTTCATGCTTCTTGTATTTATTTTGCTCGGACTATTTGCTGATAGCCTTTGAGGTTTAAGATGAATTGTTCCTTTTTGCTTGTTGCTTACATCATATAACAGTAAAACAACACAAATCGACCAGTTAAAATGACCAAATTGTAAATTTAATCATAGTGGGGGTTTTCTTTAGGTGTGGTATGCATATTTTGGGCATATACTCTATTTTGATGAACTGCTGTCAGAGATTTTCCTTCTTTTTGGGGGGGCATTTCTGCCTTAATTGGATAACTGTTAGAAAAGAGGCAGACAGGAAACAAAGTGATAGAGAGGGGTATGACATATGCAACCGGGGATGTTGTGATAATATGATATGCACCTTAACCATTCAGCTACCGGGCTGCCCGCTGTCAGAGATTTTCTCATCCTTTTCCTAACTGACAATAGTCTTTGGTAATCTGACTGTCCTGTGTGGGCTGAGCTTCGGTCCGGTTAACTGATTGCTGTATATAAACTTTGATGACATATGCTATAAAAAACCTTCCTTATCAAAAGCATGCAGGCGGGTGGCTCCAGCACTTACTGCCCTCCTTGCAGTACTCAACCCCATAGCCCTCAAGTTCAGCCGAGCCAATCCTCTCAGGCGGCCTCCACTTCAGCGAGATGGAAGTGTCACTGATGTCGTCGATGCACAGTCCGATGGGCTCACTTGTAGGTGCTGAGAGTGAAGCGGAGGGCAGATAAATGGGCTCTGTTTGTCAGTTAGAGCATTACTGAAATACATTCAGGATGAATTACTGAACAAGTGGATGGACCTGATCAGGAATTAACAAATTATGTAAAGTACAAGCAGCAGCATTATCTAATATTCACTTGAAGGTTTAATTTCATACATGCAGTATCTTCATGGACTAACCATCGAATGAAGAATGAGACTGTGAGCCTCAATGAGTACAGCAGAAGAAATAGACCAGAGATCAAACAGACAACAAAACACGGCCAGTCACACGCAAGCACATACTGTACAAACAGCATCAGAAACAATCACAGACTTCTCTACAGGTCCAAAACCAAAAGTTTAACTTCATCCAATGGGACGAGACTTTCGAGTTTTAATGTCCTTTAAAGCTTATTGCTTTTATATGGTGCAAAGTACTGGAAGGCAGTCTGCTCAAGTTCAGTATTTACTGGTGGGATATCAATAGTTAGTCAGTCCCGGGATCTGTTGTGATGAACAGTAGTTTTAAATTCAAGAAGAGATGACCGTGATATACTGAGGCAGCTTTAGTTGAAAACATTTATAAACATTAAAAAAAAAAAACATATACTGATGAAGGTCGGACAGACTGAAACATTGTTATAAAGTTATAAATATTTCAGCAGTAAGCGAGACAGTGTGCAGGAGTTCTTCTCATTATATTCAAGACATTTATAAACAAAAATAGTCACATGGGGTTCTCTTCTTGTTGCAAGTGAGGACCAGACTACTGTTTCATATATTACACAGTGATGAGATATAAATCTCCTGTAATGAACCGCAGGGCACACTGGTAAACTGCATCAAGTTGTTTCAAGGTGGAATGAGCAGCATGAACATGTACATGTTTTGGTGGCTGGTTACTTTCAACTGAAACTTTTAATTACCTACGGGCAACAGAAATGCTACCAAGGCAAGTTAGTCGATTTGTCTGATCTTTGAGCCAATTAAAGGGTAATGAGGGTGATCTGGACAAACCCAGAGTTTGTGTACCTGGTTATATATATATATATATATATATATATATATATATATATATATGTGGGCCTGGTGTCTACTGTTTCTGCCCACACAATCTTTAATATGCAGTAATTGCAAGTTCAGTTGAAGTAGTTGTTTATCATATTTGGTAATCTTGTGTTAAGGAAATCATTTTTAGTTGGGGAAGTGGCATCAACTGCAGCTGGTGTGCAGTGAAACACACATGTAGCTATATGTTTAACAAAAAAATGTTGGTTGTGAGAAAAACCAGTTACAGTTAACGTTTAAATAACTAAGAGTGACGTAAATGAGGATATATGTAATAGTCCTAATTCAAATAACATTTCAAGACAATATTAATTTCAATATCAAATATTTGTGCTTGTGTTATCAGTTATCAAAACAGTCTATCAGCCTGTAAGCCTGCTTATGTCATCCCGGGAAAGATGAGCTGTCTGACTGACCTGGAGTTCACGGCTGGGCTGAAGTCTAAGTGCCTGCTGTACTTTCTGTCCCGTGGGGATGAAATGACATGATTTAAGTTTGCGTTAAAAGTCTTTGGTTCATTAGCTACTTCCCACGCATTGCTTTCACCACAGAAGTGCCAAAAGCAAACAACCAATGTCAAAACAGATTTTAGCTGCAGAGACTAAAAGGCCTTGTTTTCAAGTAAAAAAGCAAATGTCAAAGAAATATTATTATTACAGTGTTTGGCAGTGGCTTTTATGACCTCTACTCTCATTTACAAGCTTGCTCATGTCTATTGTAAAACTGTAGAGGTCAGGAGGAGTTATGATGTATAATTGACTTCTAATAGAGATAAAAAATGGTCATAGATTACTAAATGTACATTTAATTATTTTTTGTGAGACTAAAGAGAAACTAATTCAGTTAAATCACAAGGAATTATTCCTGATGACACGTTGAAAATGCCACTACTGATCCATCATATCAAGCACAGCATAGCTGAGCGATCAGCGCAGTTTGGCTTTAAACAAGTAAAGTATGGGGAAAACAAAAAACAAGCAGTGATTGAAGATATTAACACGCACTGAATCAAAGCTTGGTGTCTCTGGCAAACACGTGTTAAATCATGTACAGTACACACTACCACTAGTTGTGTACTAGTGAAGACTCCTCCAAATGGAAACAGAGAAGAACATCTCACCATCGTTCCGAGGTAATATTTAGTCAACCACATATTTTCATGTTGTTGCAACAACTTGTTGACAACATGAGGACAGACTGAGAGGTGTTGACATGTACAGTGCAAGAAAATGATAGGACACCTGTCAGAGGTCAAGGGTTTCCTCGTGTGTAGAAAGTCACAGCAGCAGGGATTGTTTAAAAAGTAGCTCAGGGTAGTCTGGACAAAAAGTTCAGAGTGAAGAGAAAACCTCTTATTCAGATGTGTTTTTAAAGCGAACACAGATTTCTTTTCTTCGACGTCATCATGACGGGGCACTTGCAACATCAACAGGATGATTACTAAACCATGCTAAGCACTTTCAAACGTGCACCACTGAAAAATGAGGGGCTGGAATATGCAGCCAATTTTCCCATTAATGTCATTCACATTTACACAAAATTAAGCTTCATTTCTATTTCTAAAACCTACATGATAATCCAACATCTCAAAAATGAATAATGCCTACTACCAACAGGTTCCGGCTCTGGCTCTGGTTCAGCAGCAGGAACGGGCTCCACAGGGGTCTCCTCTGGGGGGACACCCTCTGCTGCTGGTGTCTCATTCTCAGCTGGAGCTCCCTCTTCCCCGCTGGGGGCTGCCTCTGCAGGGGCGGCTGCTGGTGGTTCACCACTGGCTTCTGGTTCCTGTTCCACCTCAGGAGGTGCAGGTGTCTCTGTCTCAGGCTTGCTGGCTTCCACCTCTGTTGGTGCCTCCACTGGAGCTGCAGCTGGTTCCACAGGCTTCTTCTCAGCTGTCTTTGGAAGTTTAGGCTTTGTCATTCTTTCTCAGTGTTTAGCAGTCCTGCTGCTGATGGAAGCTGGTGGATGTACGTGTCTGCCTCTTCTGCCTTGCTCTAACTTATGCTCTCACTCCTTCTTGCACACACATACTCATATATATAGCCTCTCGTTCTCTTTACTATTGTCTTTGCTGCAGTGACAACGATGCTTCCTCCAGAGCAGCCTCCACAGTAGCGTGAACCCCTCTGTGTTAAGCAGCTGGTCCCAGCAGAGCAGAGCGCTTCCAGGCCATTATTTATAGAGAGGGATGCCAAGGATAGTTTCCTAATCAGCTGTCTTACAAGCTATTGGCCATCTGGATACAATGATGTTCCCTCTTAAATCAACAAGTAGAGAATAAGATGGTAGTTAAAAGAATCAGTGATAGACCTGCCAACCTGAGCCCCTGCCATAGAGGATACTGTCAGGCTAGTAAGATCCCAGACCTCTGGATCACTGCACACATCTTCCGATTTGTTCAGCAATTCATATGGAAGTAAGTGAAATAAAATGGCAATATAGTCTGATTATCAAGCTAACATCTTACTTTTTTTCTCCTCCTGTTTCTATGTTCAGTTGCAACATGACATGCCAAATGCCAGAGTGTCCAGGCGTTGTTGTATATTTACTGGTGCCTGCTGCATAGCATACTTTCCTTGACATATACACAGTGAAAATTTACACGAGGAATATACAAAAGAGCATCATAAACAAGTCAACTCCTTGGAGAAGTACAGTCAAGCCTGACTAAGTGATCAATAGTGGACAAAAACGTAAACTCTTCATTTAAAAGGACTTAAAGCCCTTGAAAACTTGACTTCAAATCAAAGAAAAAGTATTTTTCTAGAACTTGAACTTGAAATATACTAAATAAGCAACAATAAAAGTTTATAAAACATCTGTAGGTATTATTATTTATTAAGAGTTTAACACTCAAAAACCCAGTTAATCTGCTTCATCAGGACTGTGTGGGTGTGGTTTAATCAGATTTGATTGATCAACTGTAGAATTCCTAAAGCACGTAGCGTCAGTGTAAGCCTCTTAGTTTGACAGTGTCTTCAACAATCCATGATAGACTTTATTCATAGGATCCACAAAATGACTCTACTAATTTAACTTAATTAAAACATTTTAATTAATTAAATCTCACACTCATTAAGAATTTGATCACCTTTCAGGCAACTAATTTGCACGTGGATCATGTGATATGTGTAATGTTATATTTGTTCAGGGCTGTAGACTTTACATGGATGCAATGCTATGAATGCTATGGTAGAGAGGAGCGGTTCTTTGGACTGCATGCACTGCATTTATAAAGTGCTGAAGTCATTCGCCCATGCACTCTCAAACACTGATGGCAGTAGAGCTTAAAGGGGAACTCTTCATCTTGGGGAATACTACTGCATATGTGAAAAAATGTTGTATAAAGCCTTTTGTGGCTCCAGAGGGAGCTGCGTGAAGTCTGATAAATGTCCTCAAGTGATGTCACGTGGGTCAGCGTCGACTGGGGCTGAAGACTACAAGTTTGAAAGTGAAAAAAAAACTGGGGGGTGTGCAGAAGTGACCAGACCTCTGTAGCCCGCTCCTCATCTCTGCTTCAGGCTACATTAGCAGCTGCTAGCGCAACACACCCGAATATCCGACCAAACTGTTGGTGGTCGAGTTGCATTGTGCGTGATGTAGGCGCCAGGTTTTGACAACAAAGAAGATTGTGTGGAATAAAAAAAACAACGATATCGCTGGTTGTGCTGCATCCATTTTGAACCTTTGTGTTTTAACTGACCTTCGTAAGTCCAACAATGTTACAGGAGCGCAATTCTAAATTGGTGAAGTTGAAGTACTCTTTTAACCATCACGACCAGGCTCAGTGTCTTGCTCAAGGACACTTCGACATGTGGACGGGAGGAGCCGAGGACCAACCCTGCTCTACCTAAGCCACAGCGGCCCTTCTTTAACAACTAAAATAACAGTGTATGACTTGTGTATGTGTTATATGTCCTCTTCATCTGGCACACAACATTTAGCATTGTTCTGTCCAGTACTAACCTATCTGCTCCACGTGGTGATGTAACAGACACTCACCCTCATGACTTACATTACTCAGAAATGACCTGTATGTGCAACCTGTACTTTTGTTACACAAGCAATCCACAGATTTCTTGAATTACAACAAACATATGGCAAACATGACCCCGTCCTGTCATGACCACAAGTCAACCAGGCCCCATGACCTGAGTGGAAACCTTAGACTGACCAAACCAGGCGTGACACAACCTCAGGGTCATAAAAAGACAGACATGTCAACTTCATCACAGTCTACCATCGCTCATCCAGATAAATCATCAATCAACATCTTCATGATACTGTAGTGTAGCGACTAGTGAGTGAACAAAAATGAATCAACTTCTTTCTGTTTGATCTAATCATAAATGCATGATCTATTATGGAAACAATAAACAGCTCATTTCATTGAATATGCAGTGGAGCAAAATGTCTGAAAAATGATTAATTGAATGCAGCAAGTGGGATAGGAGCTGGTTTAAACCTGTTGGTAAAGACTCACCGACTGGCACGAAAGGCTGCGAGGCGGGACTGTGACGAGACATGCCGATGCTGTTGACAGCATAGACTCGCATCTCGTACGGCACTCCTTCAATCATCCGCTTGGCTTCATAAGTTGTCTCAGGATAAGGATCAAAGTTCAGCCTCATCCACCTGTAGCTCTTCTTCTTCTTCCTCTCCAGCACATAGCCTGAGAATTAAAATGGAAGCAAATTATGTTGCAGTTATCAACTACATTACATTTATTTACCTGACTGCTAGGCTTGTCAGGACTATAAAGGAGGATGCCTAAGAAATGTTATTAAGCATTTTAATGTGTTTTTACCAATAACTGGCTGTCCACCATCAAACAGAGGGGGATCCCACTGGATAACACAGGAGTCCTCTCCCACGCTGAGGATTTTGAGAGCCTGTGGAGGATCTGGAACATCTGGGGGAAAACATTGCTCACTGTTACGATTTTATTTTGAAGAAATAAAATCCATTTGACATAAAAAATGTGTAGCTACATTAAGTGATTGTACTACTTTGATTGCTACTTTGTATGTGTGTGTTAATTGGCAGTGTTGGGGCTTATGTCTACACAGTGATGATAATGAAAACCGACTGCTCTCATTAAAATGAGCAGGGGAACTGTGTCTTACCGACAACTTTCACATTGATATCTGCAGTGTCTTCCCCAGCAGGGTTTCGAACCACAACGGAGTAGATTCCCTCGTCCTGCCTCTCGGCGCCCTCGATGGTGAAGACACAGTGTCCTTGGCTGGTTTCCACATGGACCCTACCGTCTCCCTCTGTGACAACCTAGATGTACACAATGAGAACCAGAGCAGTGAGAGTGACGCATCCTTTGGTAAGTCTCCTCTCACTCTTAACACTGATTGATAGTTCTGCTGCACATACGGCAGGTAAAGACGCTGGTACAGTAGATGTAGTAGAGGCATATTAACATCATGCCACTATCACCAGAGATGATGAACATAACACTTTCCAACACAAAGTTTCTTGAAGTATTTTCAGGCAAATCATGCTTTTCAAAGCCATCAACACATATTGATTTGAACACAAATTCCAGATGTCACCATGCAAATGCGAGACCAGTGCTGGACAGAGTCTGAAATGACACAGAGTTTCATGAGTTGCTCAAAAGGGCAGGTTGGTTGATAGTAACTCGTCCCTAAAATGACCTCAAGAGAAACCTTAAGCATGTACGAGAAAAACAATATAGTTTGACAAAAAAAAAAATCTTAACTCAAGGCCCTCCTACTAGATTTTTTTATTGAGTCTGACAGTAAGAAATGCTGGACTTTATCTCACTGTAGAAAAGAGGCAGTCAATTCCTTCAATCCAAAAATGCTAAGTCATTTAGCACAACTTCAGAATATTAATCATGGTACTTTATTTGATTATATAATTATGTATTTGAGTATGTAATGTAGTCACGTTATAAAGTTGCCATACAAAAATATACTTACTGCCCAGTTTCCTCTGACCTGTGTCTGTCTGAAGGAAGATACAGAACATGCTCTTACCTTACTGACATGGACGAATACTCAGAAACACCACATGCATATTTCTTTTTTTTTTTTTACCTTGCTCTTAGTGCTTTGTGAAACTGAGACATAAAAGCAAAATGCACATGTACAGTGATAGCCAATGGAGAAGCTGCTTTGTATTTGTATTTGTCAGCATCTGTTTGTTGTTGTTAGTGCTGCAGCCTGTTCTTTCTCCGGGTTGTAAAGCAGTAAATCAATGTAACACACAACCTGTTCAGTCAAGCAGTTGCAAGATCACTTCTTTTGTGTTTTGATGGGTGCATACATTCAAAATTGCAAGTTTACATAGGGGGAAATGCATGTAGATTGCGACTTCTCCACTGGCTACATTTGTACTACAGGTGAGTCTATTGTTTTCTTCAGTGTCAAAGACGAAAAGGTGGTAAACTTATTGAAAAACATGATGGCAATGCTGTCAACACACTGACTTGGATTTCAGAGCCAGAATACCACAAACAGGCACATATTCGTACGGGACGTACACACTTACTTCCCCATCCTTCAGCGTCCAGGAGGATGTCGGCCCTCCTTTCTCCTCGCCATCGGGTTTTAGAGAACTAGCCTACATTTGAGCAGAGCAAAGCGAAAAAAGCCGAAGAGAACAGAGAGGACATGTAACCTCTCTTTCTCCTCAACTCAAGGATCAGCACGCTAGTAGGCATCATTGAATTAAGCTGTAAGTAGCATTGTACTTATTCAGCTTGATCTTAGTATCCCAGCCAAACTTGCAAGCAGCGAGGAAAGCATTAGTTATCATAACATCAGTGTGTCTATAGAGCTAACCTTTGCCACTTAATAGTTATTTTCAGGCTCAAAATAGTTAGCTTGAAGCTTGTATTATATTAGAATTGTACTACATATTGTTTAAATGTGCCAACATTTTTTTCTGAATGTTAAACTTTAACATTAGTAAGGCTTTCAAGTATATTGCTGATAGCGAATGAGGCATTCCTTCCTCAGCAAGCCTCAGATTTCAGACCTTACCTACTGTGCTCTGGACAGATGGTGGATGTCAGACGATGAGTTTAATAACATGATAATAACATTGTCTGTTTTACCTTCTCTCCTTTGGTCCAGACCACTGTGGGAGCAGGGTCTCCAGTAATAGGGACATCCAGACGCAGTTTGTTGCCAGCCACCACCACGATGGTTGACTCGGCAGTGCGACCCATACAGTCCAGGTGGATCTTGGGTGGATCTTAGAAGGTGAGAGAAACATTTAAAATGAACAGACCCTTGCATTTCAACTGGTTTAGCTTGCACGCCACGAAAGAGTAAGTTTGCGGTACCTTGGCGTGGCACGTAATCAATCTTCACCTCTACGGAAACAAGAAAACAAAGAGAGTGGGAAATAATTTAAGTAAAATTTAGCTTGTGAATCTGTGAATGGTGTTCATTTTGAAGTGTAATAAGTAAAAGCATCAATATTACCCAAGAAGTTGAGTTTAGCAGAAAGGTTGAAAGCGTGGCCATCTGGCACAAAAGTGTAGTCTCCCTCATCCTCAGGTTTGACATCATCAATGGTCAGTTTGTGGATCCTAAAAGAAGTCAAAGTTTAGTTCCTGGTGTCATGCAGCGTATTTAACACACGTGTAAAAGTGTCCTCACCTGCCAATATGTGTGATATTTATTCTGGCGTCGGACTTGACTTCTACACCATTCTTGTACCAGGTTCCCCTCACGTTCTCATCCGACACCTCGCACTTAAAAACCGCCTGATCCCTTGCCTTCACTGTGAGGTCTGCAATGCTCTGGTAGACCTCCAGCTCTTTCTCTACACAGTCAGAAAAAACACAGGCTCAGAGTGCAGACAATGGGAACTACCGAGGCCTTCAGACTTCAGAGGAGGTGCTACAGTATGAGACGGCGGAATAAGATGCAATAAGATGATGATGTGTGAGGAAAATATGATAAAAAAAAATTTGATGCAGCTATTGTATGTGAGGATAATATGGTAATAATATGTTTGAGCGTGAGGTGTTCATTATCTTTGAGCGGCCTTTGTGTGTTGTATCTTAGCAACAGACACAAGGGGAATGGTTAATTGGATTTATGGTAGAAAATAAAGTGGGAGGATATGAAGACCAGATGCAGGAGCTTCAGGCTATTACTGTATATCACAAGAAATAACGTACATGGGAGTTATTAAAGTTATCCCAAAGAAATTGTTATCTGGGCGAGATAAGTCACACCACGCTCCTTGAAAAGGTTACAGGAGTTTCACGTCAGCTCGCTGCCAGGGAGGGCAAATAAGGTGGGAATGGCATTATAATGGGAGTTCTGCTGTGGAGCCGAGGTGTTGATCCCTGCTGCACGACGGCAGCTGGTAATTCTTGGCAGGCTCGGTGTTCGATTAACAGGCCAGATAAACTTAACTGGACTGAGAGCAGGAATCGGGACACACACATATATCACACATACACATGAATATATATGCAAATGTGAGGGTATATATATTCAATATATAGCCAGGACTAAATTACAGCTTCTACAAGAAAACACAGAAAGGTCATTGATGGCTGTCATGTGATGATTTAAAGTTTTTTTGGTTCATAATGAACACTTCTACTCTGGGAGCTAATGGTACTAAAATGAAATGGTTGCTGTGTGGTGAAAAAAAAAAAAAAGAGGGTGAATCTAGCTGGGGTTTTGTATTTTGCCTACGTCCATGTGCGGATGAGTTTGAACCGTCCCAATCCGTCATTTCTAGATCACCTGTGGATTGAAATTAAGACGTCTAAGCATCTTTATCCACCTTAAACCTTCACCTGCAAAACATGCCACGTGAAAAAATATCAAAACCTGACTGCTATTTAAGAATCTGATTTCATCAGCATCACCAGGATGTTGTGACTATCATCTAGTATTAAAGACTTGAAATAAAGGCTTGATTTTCTACTCTCATGCTACTCTCTCGCTATTTAATGAAAAGGTGTGACAAAGACACATTAAATCAACACAACAAAACAACAACAGCACAGAAAACAAAGACAGGGGAAACAAAGACCTGAGAGAGAAACCGGGTCGCTTGTGCGGACCTGTGCCCTTCAGGTGAAATATGGTCCACGTCTTCTAACTTTAGCTGGCATGTGGACTCGCGTCGCGGCAGTAACCTTGGCAGAATGATGCGGGCAATGGCAAGAGACACTATATCCTTAAAAATAGACAGCATGCCAGGAGTGGCAAGGCCGCACGACTATTGGTGGGGTATGAGAATGTGCACTTGGAGCGTTCATCACTGACAAAAGTGGTTCATAATGTACTCAGCACACGCATGACTGACACTCACCCTGCACCAGGAGTTCAGCCATAGACTCGCCGCCATTCGTTTTAACCTTGTAGTGGCCGCAGTCTTCCTTCGTGGCCTCGTTGATGATCAGGACATGTTTGCAGCCGTCTTTCTTGAAGCGATACTTGAAGGACTCGTCTCTTGTCAGTTCCACACCGTCTTTCTCCCTGCGCAGAAATTCACACAGCAACCAACATTATTGTGATTAATAGTCATGATTAAAAGTATCAGAATTAAACTTATGGGCAGGTCTTTAAGAGCTGGTTAACACGTGTATAATATTTCTCCCACCTATACAGTATATAGACCACTTGTTTTTACAAGAGGGAAAGTCCACATTTAGGTCTTGTGATGAGAGAGAAACCGGGTCTAGCTCCACATGCTGAATGAAGATAGTGAGATTTGGTAGCAAGTGAACCTTTACGTTTAGCCTTTACCATATCGTGTTCAAAAATGACAAAAACAAACGGCCATGCTCAGACTAGAAACATAATTTTATTACCCTAGAGAAGTGGTATACTTGATAGCTTTATAAAGGTTTTAGATCGATTTTAGATCATGACACTTGTTACCTTTTGTGACGTTGAGTTTATCTCAGTTTCACCATTAACCATTTGACTTTTTGGAAAGTTATTTTGGACTCAAATAAAAGCCCATACACATTTGCAGCAACTTTCTCCTTCAGATAAAGGTCACACGGGACATAGTTAAATGCTGATGTGACCTTTTCATTGAGGTGATAATTTACATACTTCAGTCTGTCACAGAGACAGTGCTCAGTCTGTGGACATGACAAACTCAAATGCCATCTGCTGGGTGTCTGAGCAATGAACACTGTGTAAGAGTGACTGAAAATTAGCTTTAAATGCAAAGAAAGTCTTAATTCTACATGTTTTGATTTGATTTAGTGACAAAATCTATTATAATCTGGCAAAATCTATTTATCAATCCAACCACGGCTCATTGATTTTATATCTAAGAGTTTTTTTTGTGTGTCAGCAACACCTAATCAACTGAACCTTTATGGGGCACATTTTGTTAGTTAAAAGTTACTTTTAGGTGATTCTACATTTTGTTTAGGTTCACATTTAGGATTTATGATCCAATAGCGTGACAACTGAACTCCTAACAGACAGTTGATTTGTGAGTGTAAAGAAGAAAATGTATTACCATTTAACATTGGCTCCTTCCTCTGAGACTTCACACTCTAACTCCACCCGCTCACCCTTCATGACCATCTGATCCTCCAGATTCTTAACAATCAGGACAGGGGGCTCTGCAGGAAGCACATAAGAATGAGATTGAACCGCAACTCTTAATCTTGCTGATTTATATTTATGTGTATTTGTTATGTTGTAAAGTTCCTCTAAACCTTAAATACCTTTAACAAAGAGCTCGGTGGTGCATTTCTCCTCTCCCACCACACAGCTATATGCTGCATCATCTGCCAAGGAGCAGTGGTTGATGGTGAGGTAGCGCATGTTGCCAACACTCTCAAAGATGTACCTTGACAAAGAGTTTTACACATTGTAAATGCTTTTTTTTTTTAGAGATTAAACTTTTTAATACAGTATTTGTGGCAAGAATTTCATTTTTGGGCATGTATGTTATTATTCAGACAAATTAACTCAAAGACAAGTTAAAAACATGAAGGTGATTAAATGGCAAACGTGTTGGGGGAAAGAGCTCATATACAGCTGGTTTGTAAAATTCAAAAGAACATTAACAATCTTTTTAATTGCTCTTGGACACTTACTTGCTGTGATGCAGTGAAAGAACAACACATGGAGTTCATCCATATATTGATGAAAGCAGAGGCAAAAGAGAGACATTTTTAAAAATTAACATAATCAAGGATTGCTGCTGTATTTGTTGAATGTGTCATGATGTACAGGTACAGCATGTTTTATCTAACCTTCCAGTTGGTTGAATTTCTTGTCCGTTCTTCAGCCACTTCACCTCAACGTCTGGATTGGCGACCTCGATGGCCAGTTTTATTTTATGTCCCTTTTTCACTTGGTAAGCAGGATCCAATTTTTTGAGGAAAGCTACATTTCAGAGAGGTTATAATATAATATAATCAGTTATAATTAGGTCCAGAAGTAGATCAAGTGCAGCCTATTGCAAACTCCGCACAAACCTTCACTCTTCTTCTCTTCTTTCTTCATCTTCTTCAGTCTCTTGAGCATGCCTCTCAGGTCGGTAATGCCGTACTGAAAAGCAATCTTCTGATATTCTGAAGAAGGAGCACGGCTGAGAATCTCCCACACGTCCACGTCAGGCTCTGAGCTCACCTGCACGGCTCTAACACACGTAAACCAACCAGAGGAAGATGTTAAACCCGGTCACTTAGCACAGAGTTCACAGTCTACATTATGAATACAGACTAAAGGAAGTAACAGAGGTACAGTAATACTAACATTATCGGAATACCTCATCAACAGATTATACTCAGTATTACTTATTTTATTCACAATTATAACAATAATGAATAACTAACAAGCAACTGATGATTTGTCAACTTGTTTACTAATTTATAGTATATAAAATGGTCAGTAGTTTGATAATGTAGACTATAATTATTCTTAACTATGCGTAATAAAGTGTTTTGTACACAAAAAAGACAATTTCTTGTACATAAATTGCTTGGATTTATTATATATTGCTGATTTATAGCCCTTCCCTTTCATCTTACAGTCTTTTGTTATTTTGTGCCTTCATGACATTAATAAAAAGGGCCATTTTAAGTAATCTTGTTAATTATTTTAAGCAAAGATTATATTTATGATTTTTGTATGGCCCAGCTGTAAGCAGCCCACCCTGTTTCTCATGGGAGTTGTACTGCTAATAATCGTGACATCTTTGCTAAAGCGATGAGGTCCTTAAATTTTACTAAATTTTGTCTAAAATATGGACAGAAAAACGATAGTTAATGTGTGAGCTTTTTAGAAAAACTGATGAAAGAAAACAAGGAGCACAAGCTAGTGATGGCTGCACTGTCTTCCCCTTCCTCCTCCTCCTCCTCCTCCTCCTCCTCTCTCCCTATTCTGTGTGTTTTTACCACACCTGTCCACTAGGTGCCCTCAGCAACTTTTCTACCTCCGCCAGTCACCTGACAGCCTCTATGAGCAGCCATCTCCCTGCAGCTTTCTTCCATCAACTCATGGGCTCACCAGTACAGCCTACATAGGCAGCAGTGTTTTACTAAAATCTGCCGGATCATCTCGCCTGTTCAAGCTGTCGGTGTTTCATTGTGTACCTGTTACCTGTTTCCTTGTTGCTTATTTGTTGCTGATATGCTGCAAGTTGCTGGCTCTGAGCCTGACTCACCTAGTGAGTAAAAAGCTTTTTTTCACATCACCTGCCAAGTTTTCAGTTGACTGCATTTGAGTCCAAGATCTGTGCATCACTACACATGTAAATATTTCTTAACTGTTTATCAGTATTGTATGCAAGTTTTCATTGTACTTTAGTAAAAGTAGCGATGCCTCATTGTCAAAATACTCAAAAACAAGTAAAATAAAAATTTTAATTAAGTAAAAGTACAGAAGCAAAATTAAAATAATTGACATACACTATTTTATTAATACTCAGGGTACAACATACTGTAAAAAAAGATTGACTGATTTCTGTGCACATATAATTAAATCATTTTTAATGTATGATATATATTAGCAAACAATGTATTTCTTTGTATTATCATGTTTTGGATTAATTATTAAATAATTGTTACATCTTTAATTGTTTACTGTATTATGAAATAATTAACTATAATGTTAATAGTTTATAATAAATAAATAAACAAATACATAAATAACTTTAAATAACTGCATTCTGACAGATGAAGATGCATGCACACCAAAGTTTTCCTGCGATACCCGGACAGCATGTCAGCAGTTTCTTACCGATGGGAGGGTTTTAAGAAACTGCTGCTCATTCAGAGGTAGAACCCAAGAGGCAAATATGGCAAAACAAACCAGACACGTTAAAACACAGCATTTCAAAAGCAACACAATCAGCATATTAGAAATACGCCTTTAAAACAAATTAAATGTTATATTAGTGGTTAAACTGCAGTGACGTGAGCCTGCACAAATTAGGCCTAAATAAGGTCAGTTAAAGTCACATGCGAACATCATTCTTTGTTTGGGGTTTGACATGGTGTCCAGTTTTCTTGTGCACAGGGGACAATAAGTGATTTTTGATGTGTTGGGAAGGTGACCTGTGTTTTTGAGTAAAGACTGCAAAGTGTCAGAGAAAGAGGGCTCATCGGGTGAACTGATGGTGGAGAATCTCAGTGGCCTTACACAATATGTCAGGGGAGAGAAAACAGTAGAAACTCTGTGCCTGATAGGTTTTAAAGAACTGTTGCTGTTTGAGTTATTGTAGTTTGAATGAGAAGGCCTTCAAGACAGATAATGCAATATTAGTGATCACAGGATTAATCTAGAATGGGACCAGTGTGATAATAAAAGTGAGATAAAATAGGGCGACTGGATCTGCAGGACACCATATGGTGGGAAATCAGGACTTAAATGGCTGCATGTGTATCTATTTCAATATGTTAGTACACTGTATTTTCACTAGCAGAGAAATTAATTCATTTGAAGAAGCTTTTACAAATGCAAAAGGATGCCAAACCTCATTTTCAAGTTAAAATCCTGAAACAATGGCAACATCATGTCACCCTAACTTATCGTTGTGCATTGTGAGTTAATATTCAGGCTTATTTGTACGCAGGTAAGTGTTATTAGGTGATCATTCAAACTTTTAGTTTGCATATGCAGAAGTAGCTTACTCTCTGAAGACGCAGGACGATCCAGAAAGAATGAGAGTGAGACAGAGTTAGATTATAAAAAGTGGGGAAAAAATAGTTGTGACCTTATCCTGAAAGTCTACAAATCACTATTTTGTAATTGCTCACCTCTTTTTTAATAAGGTGCTGAAGTCCAGCTCTCCTGAGTCTTCATTTCCATCTGTACTACTGCAGAAATATCAGCCACCAGCATTAAAACATCAACGTCAACATTAACAGCTTAGGAGGCTACTTGATTTCTCCAAAGAAAAAAACAAATGTTAATACTTCACAGACATAGTTTGTTTTGAATAAAACAAATCCACAATCCTATGCTTTCCCACAATATTAATCATTTCCTGTTGACTCTTGCTCCAATATGCAAGTGCAGAAGGATACTGAATGGTACCGTGCAACACAAATATTCAAATCCTCAAACATAAGATTAAAAAAAGAGACATTAGAGTGGACAGTATCACTTTTTAAGACTGAAAGGAAATGAGTGCATTGGATGGATAAAAGTGGATAAAAGACGTGAATGTACAGGCAGATGTTTTGCTGGAGAGACAGGTGTTGCCATGTTTAAAGGAACAGTTTGACTTTTTGGGAAATACGCTTGTTTATATTGAGAGGAAAAGAAGCATTTCTGATATTCCCCCAAAGACATTTTTTTCTTCCTTTTAATAATTAAAAGAATATATATATTGACAATAAATCATTTCAAAAAACAGACATTATTTCTGATTTAGGGATGAATGTGATTTCCGGTGGACATTAAGCTTTTTTTTATTCACCGTTACTGGAGAGTTTACAGTAAAGAGGCATACAGGAAACAAGGGGAGAGAGAGCGAGGGGAATCAAACCAGGGATGTTCTGGTTATGTGGTCTGCACTTTAACCATTAGGCTACCAGGGCGCCCATATTTCTGAGCTTTACAGAGAGCCAGGCTAGATGTTCACCCCTGCTTCCAGGCCTAGCTTCAAACCTAACACACAGATATGAGAGTGGTCTCAATCATCTCATCTAACTTGAATAAGCATGTTTCCCAAAATGTCGATCTAATCCTTCAAGCCATGAGCAGCAGCAGTCATCCAAGCAAGAACAATACAAAACACTCAAGGTTAAAGAAAACAACGGTCACTATAGGGTCTGCTCGACTCTGATCAGTAGGATGAAAGAAAAAGACAGGGGCATAGATTTGACTGTGTGCTTGTCTCCTGCCTCTGATCCGACAGCAGGATTAGAAGCGGAGTCTTTGGTTTATGTGGTGAAGTTACAACATGCCATAGCTGCGCTTCCTCTATGTGGCAACCCTGTGGAAGAGCTCAACAACTGAAAAGCCTGTGTGTCTTAGCACATCCTGCACTTTCAGTACGATCAAACCACCGTCAAAGCTCACTCTGCCGGGTAGCTGTTTGTGCAGCTGGCTCTGCTGTTTTGATTGAGACCCAGGAGTAGATCAGAGAGAGCTGATGGCTGCAACTGGCGCATGTTGCTTAATTGTTTAATAACCAAATCTCAACATATCAAGATCTGCCTGAGTCAAGGGTTAACACAATGACGGCTACTATAGTTAACAGCTACACCCAGGATTTTGAATTTGAGTCCCCTTAGCTCTCTCATGGTCTTCCTTCTGTGGGCGTTCTCTCAAAATTCAGCAGATTGGAGGCTGCACCATCAACACTGGTTCTGTTTGACTTTGAAGGCAGAGAAGAAACAGGCCACAGGAGAGAGAAAGAGTCTCTGATCCTGGTCCTGATTTCTCTGTTCTTTAACAATCAGAGTCCTCAGAGTTTGAATACGAGCCTCCATTGTTGCAACAAACCCCTTTACTACCTTGTTGGTGGTCCACTTTTCTTCTTACCGGCTTCACTCCTAATAGGTTAGCATTTGCACAGTTACTTGTTACACAGAACATAGTAATATTCCACTGACGTTTGGCAACTGTGTTTTTCTCTTTTTAATCTCTTAAATCCTGATTAGCCAATATAATGATTGATATGAAATCTGACAAAGCATTAATCGAGTCTGACAACAAACTAATGGTTACAATTTTGCTCCTGATCAACTTTGCTATCAACAATATGCACAAACTAATGCAAGACAAAGTTCTTCAGAGGTTATTTATGTGTCTTTGTGGCACTTAAGTGGTTTCCAGGAAGGCTATTGATGCCCAAGAGGATGTGAGTTTTCAATACTCCAGCTCATTTGGACACTAATTACTGCAGAACCTTTAGGTCTAAATGATCCTTTTAAAACCCTTCTTCTTCATAAATCTGAGTCTTCTGCTGTTCACTCAGTATATATCCAAATGCAGAGTAAAGCGCAGTGGATGGTGCATAAAATGTGATTTAAATGCACCCGACCTGGAACAAACTTATTCACAGATTACGGCAGTGAATAGCAGAATATGGACATTTTCAATGCAATGTTGCAATGGACTGGCCTTAATGAGAAACTAATATGGAAAAAAACTGATCAATCACCATATAATCAGTTTTAATGACCAAAGGTATTTTGTGTTTTATACAAAGTAATAAAGTCTTCAAAACTTACGTGCGCCTAAAAGCTGCTCTTATGTCCAAACCTTCGGCACCACAAGCCTCTGAAATGCAGAGCAGGATCCAAAGTCATCGTGATACAAACAGAATCATATTAGTGACTGAAATTATGACGTTAGAAACAACATTAGTGAGTTCCACAAACACACCAGCATATAAAAAAAGTAACACAAAGCATCCCAACGATAGGCCCCACTCACCATGTATAGTCAACTCAAAATTACAGCTGTCAAACTTGTCCCTGGATGAAACCTCACATCTGTAAGCTCCAGCAAAGTTAGCCTTGGCTGCGATGACGTGCATCTCAAACGTGTAGACCTGCAACCACATGCGTGAGGACAGATGTGAGAAAGGGACGCGACACAGTGAGGCTAACATCTTTGATTCAAAACCTTGTTATGCATGTGTTTCATACAGCACGTGTAACATTTTATTATTAGCTAGTTTCAGATTTGGGATTTTTATGGAAGGTTTACGTTAAGGTTTCTCTCACCATCTTGTTCTGAAATGGTTTAACATGTTATCAGGATGAGGGACTGAGGCAAGAGCTTGCAAAACTGAGAGTGAGAAGGACAGGACTTGCAAAACACCTTTGTTGCCTCAAAGTAAAATGTTACATATTGCAGTTATGAAAAAATACATATCCTGGGCAGTTGATCATGAGCTCTTTAAATGAAGGAATAAAATCACACAGATATAATGTTTCATGTCATCAAAATACGTTTTTTTTCCTGCTAATGTCTATGTTTCTCTTTTAGTGTCTGCAGCATTAGTCTACCTTTGTGCTGCGGTCATATGTTTCCTTTAGCTGCAGGTGTTTTCCAGACTTGCTGGCGAGGTCCATCCACTTCCCTTTGAACCATTTGACAGTGGGTTTCTTCAGCAATGATTCAGCATTCACTTTAGCGACAAACATGATGTTTTCACCTGCACGAAAGAATAGTTTGTCACGTGGTTTAACACATTATCCTTCAGATACAGATAGGTTTTTTTGTTATTTTGTTTATTCTGTGATAAACTTCTACAACTTATCAGCATATTAACTGCATATTTTATACATTCACTGTCATGTTATATATCTCTATGTATGTAAACATTATCACTTGGCTCTAAGAGGTACATATCTGTTTGGCAACGTTAAAAAAAACATTTATCAACGATTTGTTACAGATGGTAGTTTTCAAATTAAAAGCACCAGTTATATCACCTTAATATTATTTCCATCAATTTCCATCCCTTTACTAGTTCAGCGTTTAAACTGAAAAGACAGAATAGTAAAAGTGTACAAACACTAATGTTAAACCTTGTAAAGAACTGAACAGTTTGTGACATCCACCACTAATCCTGCAACTTTCTCTAAGGGGTAATTGACACATATTTTTTAGGTTATTTCCCATACATTAGAAGAATTCCTGTATTTGAAGACACTCACCTACAGTGACCTCTCCACTCTGAGGTTTCACTGTAAAGAGCCCAGTCAGGTCCTGTCTGGTGTCTGGAGGCTGCCCGTCTGAAAGTCCAACAGGGTCAGAGCAGAGTGTCACAACAGGATGATGAGGGATCAAAATCAAACAATGTTTAATTCAAAAGCATGTTAGATATCAGACCAGGGAATGAAAAACATCTTCATTCGATAGACTGATGTTGAAACCAGCATATCATGCATTGGAGCTATTAAGGTTTCATCTGCATTCAGGGACGTTTTAAGATATTTATCAAGTTTTTATGTGATTCAAGACACTTTGGGTATAGACTAGAGAGGCTAGAGTATGAAAATCCTTTGACCTTTTGAACCCTAAAATGCTCAGATTGGTTCAGAATTTAAGGTGGGGGGCACGGTGGTCAGTGGTTAGCACTGTCACCTCAAAGCAAGAGGGTTCGAACCCACCTCTGATGCAGACTCTTTGTGGAACAGTTTGCATGCTCTCCCCGTGCTTGCGTGGGTTCCCTCCAGGTACTCCAGCTTCCTCCCACAATCCAAAGACATGCAGGTTAGGTTTATTGACGACTCTAAATTGCCCGTAGCTGTTACTGTGAGTGTGAATGGTTGTCTGTCTCTATGTGACAAGACACAACAAGACAAGTCATGTGATTGACTGGCGACCTGTCCATGGTGTACCCTACTTCTCGCCCAATGTCAGCTGGGATCGGCTCAAGCTCCCCACCACCCTCTAATGATAAGCAGTTATAGATAATGGATGGTTCAGAATTACTGAAGTTACTTCAGTTAGTTTAAGCAGGTCATTCCAAAGTCTGAGGAGTCATTTCAATTAATTAGTTTACCCTGATTTGTTAGTTAAAAGTAACAAATTTAAATACTTTTATTCAAGTGTCATACACCCAAAGGTTCCCAGGATACACATGGGCTTACAAGATGCTTCTTACATAGAGGCAAGAGAAATCAAAAAGAAAACCAAGCATGTTACGATAGAATGGATATGTACATTAATGACAGTGACTGAATGAATATGAGGACTTAGTAACTCACCCTCAGCTGGAGGAGCATCTTGTGCTGGGGCAGCGGTCTGGTCCTCTGTGGGTGCTGCTGCAGGCGGAGCGGGGGCCTGTTCTGGTTCTACACTGGACTTCCTGGGTCCATCAGCAGGGGCCTCAACTGGAGCTTCTGTGTTACCATTTTCAAGTTAACAAGTCACAAGTAAGAGGTACAATGACAAACATTGGGGTCCATACACTGTACCCCTATTAACAAGTAACACGCTCCAAAAATCAAGTGACAAATCTGTCAAACTTAATTTATATTTGTCTAGAAACATTGAGAAGGCCTTAACACATAGACAAATAATCTGTAGAATTTTGACATTTATACAATTTAATCTGTTATTATTATATTCTTTTAAACACTGTTTTGACAGAGTGAAAATATTCTTTGGCGAACATTTATCGCCCAAATATTTCTTATGTCTTATCTTGTATGAATGGCCGACTGAGTTTCCATGTGTTATCAGCTGCCTCTCATGCCTATCCTGAGCGCCAGTCAAGTGGTGGTTACTCATGAGGAAATAATGTGCTAGTGTGAGGGTCAAGGTCGGCGTTCAGACAGAGTAAGGGTGGCTATGATATGAGCCACAGACAGCTGCGGGCAGTCTCTTGTAGCACACTGGGCCCATTAGTCTGCAGCCTTTCTTCGAGATTTGTTTCCACCTTATCAAATCCAAACAAACGACCTCAGGGGGTCACACTGGCAGACTAATGGCACAAATGTTGCTCTGTGACACACTTAGCACACAGTCATTCCAGCATACAGTGCAGTGCTCTATAGATGTGATAAAGTGCTGGGCAAAATGATTGTGATTAAGCCAGTGATTGCAAATATCCAGATCCTTTAATGCGCTTTAGAGGTGCTAGTAGGTGGATTTTGTTACCTTTGGACAGAACCAGGCTAGCTGTTTCCCCCTGCTTCCAGTCTTTATGCTAAGCTAAGCTAACTGTCTCCTGGCTGTAGTGTCATATTTACCGTACACACATGAGAGCAGTATCGATCTTCTCATCTAACTCTCTGCAAGAAAGTTAATAAGCGTATTTCCCAAAATGTCAAACTAATCCTTTAAGAGCAAACACTTCTTAAAGACAGACCACACAGAGCTGTTTCAGAGATTTGTTGTTGTGCAGCTGTCAGACGGTGCAGAAGGTGAGTTCATGTGGAGAAACATCAAGTGCATGCAGTGCGTCAAGTCTGTACTGCCTCAGTGGGTTTCTGCATTGAGTGCTTCATTTTTGCTTTGTGCTCTGTGTCGGCTACGCAGCCTATAGGTGAGCGAGCAGACACCTCAAACACACAGCTGCAGCTTCAAAGTCTCCCACCTGGCTTTGATAAGACCTTCAGCTCAAACTTGACCTTTGACCCCCCTGCAATCACCGCATAGACATTGGCATCTTCCTTGGTAATAGCTTTTATAGTGAGGGAGTGCTTTTTTCCGTTGGCGGTGAGCATGTATTTGTTGCCACTGGCAATGTCCTTTGAGTTGCACTGCCATTTTACTTTAGCATCAGGCTTCTCGGTCTCTGCTTCAAAGACCACAGAGGACCCCTCTTCTGCCTCCTGAGTCTTTGGTTTCTTGGCAAATGCTGAAACTGAAGAGGGAGGGTGGGTTCAAAATAAAAGTAAGCCTTTTGAAGGTTTTTTTTTTTAAACACATCTGCTGTTAGGGTGCAATCAAATCATCTTGAGGAGAAAACACAGGTACTGTAATTGTCTTGAGTAGAGTATAGGAGTATAGGCTTACTCTTTGCACCTTACGTGTTCTATTAAATGAAATAACAGACCCATAATACTGTTTATGTTGTTTTTGTTCTTGGAGGTTTTCATCCATTCAAAAACAAAAGCGATGCCCGAAGAAAGAACACATATACTGTGACAACTTGCAGAGAAAGAGAGAGAGAAAAGGAGACGAGGAAGGAGGGATAGGGCCATTCGTGTTTTAGCAAAAGAAGAAGAGGAAGGCTCATGAGCTGAGTAGAGCTGCTCATGTTGAAAAATTACAGTGTTGTACAGTCTGCAGCACACTGGGTGGGGCTAACTGAAAACCAATAAATTTCCCTTTTTCCACTCCACACAGAACGTGAAAGTACTTCATAATAAGTCATATTTGTGTAGTCTTGGTTTTCTCTCACATAGTTTTTGTCCTTACAAGAGAATACTGAATTCTGAAGGATACAGAATGAGCTTAATTTGGGGAGTCATGAAAGTCACGAACAGAAGTTAAAAGGACTGAAAACCTACAGGGTTATTCATCACCAGTTTATCAGAGTCATGGCAAATTCAAAGGTGTTCCTAAGAAAACGAACTCAATACTGGTGTCCTTGTGTTTATAATGCAGCCCATTCAAGTTGTAGCTGTGTTAAAAGGCTATTGGACTGCCTAAAAACAGTGGTGTGGGCTGAGTTTTCACATCTTTTACTTGCAAGTAAAAGTAGCAATACCAAAACGTAAAAACAAAGTAAAAGTCCTGCATTTTAAATTTTACTTAAGTAAGTACAGAAGTATTTTCAGCAAGATGTACTTTAAGTATCAAAAGTAAAAGTACTCATTATGCAGAGTAACCCCTTTTCAGTTTTTTTTATTGTACGCTTGGATTATTATTACTGATGTATTGACATATAAACAGCATTTTAATGGTGTAGCTCTGGTCAGTGTGGAATTAATTTTAAGTAATTTATATATTATACCTTAAAAACTGATCGTATGTTTTATATGACTGTAAAATATTAATCTGCGATGTAACTACAGCTATCAGAAAAATGCAAGTAAAAAGTACAATATTTTCCTCTAAGATGTAGTGGAGTAGAAGTACAAAGTACCATACAATCAAGTAAAGTACAAGTACCTCAACATTGTAGTTAAGTACAGTACTTGCGTAAATGTACTTTAGTCACATTCCACTGCTGCTTAAGAAGATGTTGGTCATCACAGGAAGAACAATATCTGTAGCGCACACACTATATCCCTCCATCCTGTCCTCTTAATCGGGTGCTTTGAATTAAAGTCCATTTACTTTCATTAATTAGCATTCAATCAAAACATTAGCTTGCTTCGATTGCGGTGTCGAGTGGAACTAAACTGGACAAAAGTCCATGTGAAATGAAAATGAACCCAACAACCCAAAGCCAAACCAAAGATGATCAGAGACACATCTGGAACATCTGGAACAAACTGAACATCAGCACACAAAACAAAAAAACATGTACACACATACATATATATATATAAATAGTAACAGGCATGGGTAGTAATCCTAAATGGAAAAAACGAAATCAATACATGGTGTTGATATTCAGTCTGAAAAACTATTAATAGTAAGTTTTACATTCATTGTGTAAAACACCAGCTGTTGTCTTTCCTGCTGTGCGAAGCCTTTTTTTTTCTTTTGAAAAGTTATAAAAGGTGCACAGCAATGTCCTTCTCGAACACTTGTCATCTTTAAAAAAGGACCTAAAAATAGTGAGTGTAACTGACAGCCCTGAGTAGACGTGTGTTTAACAGTAACACCAGGTGTTTGGAATCATAAAATGTATGTAGGCGTCTTATAGGGGCATATTATTTCCAGGTTTGAGTCCTGAGCAGTCCAACAAACCACAGAGAACAAAAAAACTCCACGTGTTGCAAGATGACCTTATGAGTTTAAATATAGGATGCATATGTACCGGACTAATGAATGAGGCTGACAGGCCTCAGCTGCAACAGGGGTGCAGGTATCATAGTTGAGGGATTAACTTGACTATTTTTGTGACTCTGGAGGCACAGAAAGAATGATGTGCCCTCAGTCTGTCTGCAGCCAGCCTTCAGCGAACTCTTGTCATGTTGTCAATCCCTCATGCTGCTTTACCTTTCACACCTTTATCAGGTTTAAAGTAAAAGGACTCTCCTAATTTTAGTTCATGTAAAACTCATTAATTGTTTCTAGTAACTGGCAGTAAAAAATAAAAAATAACCTCAATTTTAATAGCCTGTTGTTATCAATAAAAATAATACATTGTTAAATTTAATTCTGCTATTTAAGTAAATCTCGGTTCACTCTCAGGAAATATCTGGCTGGTTTACTTTCAACAAATTTGTTTAGTCATGTTAATTGAAGAACATAAAAAATAGTGTTAAAGGTGTAAAGGTTTGTTTTGTTTTGGGAGAGTTGATTGTAGCCATAAAATGAACATGGCAGACAGAACACTGATTTTTTTGGGCCACTTTAAGGCAGCAGAAACAGGTTGTGAACACAACACTGACATATCATCACCTTTGAAGTTGATATGGTGAACTTGTTAGCAAACTGTTACTTATTTCCACATCCAGCAGTTACGGAGCAACATTATCATTTGGAGTCGGGATTCTGGCCACCTGATGAATGTAAGTCCAATATTCTCTCTCTTTTAGCTCTGTTTCAGTCTCCTGAGGGAAATATCTGGCTCTTTAGCTGCTAAATGCTCGACTTTGTTCACCAGCTAGCCTTTTAGTGCTGAGCAGGTATTGTAGAATGGGTTTTTGGATATTTATTGCTGAAAACAGCCTGCTGCGGCCAAAAATGACTCTATGAACCGAAACAGTAAAGTTGTGGGCCGGACAGCTAAACAACGAGCTGAAACTCGTTATAAACCCCCGTAAAGCCGAGGGAAGCTGCAGATTCAGGTGTTAATTCTCTGAAGGTTCATCATTACAAGCGACCTCTTTCATATTGTTTTCACATTGTCATGTGATACACTGTTATTATGAAAAATATTGATTTTAGATGCTTTAATATACATTTTTTTAAAACTTTAAAGTTAACAAATCAAACCAAGTTTATTGCAATATTTCAAAACACTGAAAAACATCCTGTTGATGTTGATATTAATTGATGGTTAAGCTACAGGCTCAACATGATCACAACTGTTATTGTTCTGAACAAATCCTTGACACTAGAAGTTTTGGCACTCACAAGGTGTCCATTTGGGCTGCACTGTGTCATCTGATATGAGATATGTTGGGCTTCTCACTCCACAAACAACAATCCATTCCCACCGATGAGGAAAAAAAAAAACAGTGGAAAGTCATTTGTCAAGTTGGAATCCTGTTGGGCATTTTTGGATCAGTGGTGCACTTTGTGAATGCAGTGATGCTGGAAATGTCACAGTGTCGATTTCACATCAGACGATGTTTCCACCTGGACCATGTGACGTGTAACTGAGTTCCTGACCAGGCCAAAAGGCTTAGTGTAACTATCACACCACTGGAAAACACTTTGAACTAAGGGTGGGTAATTACACATATTATGTTGTGATTCTGGCTGCTGGCTTACGTGAGCATTGGCACATCACATTACCAAGCAGCTTGTGCCACCTTATTACAGTAAGCCATTGAATATATTAGAATTATATGTGTTGGAAGCATAGACCTGATCTACTGCATTGTTACGACTTTATTTTAAGCTGCATTCACGACTATCTGAAGACAAAGGACATTTTACCCACCACATAATCTCATTTTTGTCTCAATACACTTTTTAGTTACTATTTATGTTGGTATATATATAGCATTTTGCACCTTTAATTTTAGTTTTTTTCATTTGTATATAGTAAAATTTTATAATGTATGTAGCATTCTAGATTTTTAAAGTTTCAGTACATCTATTGATATTATGCGACTTAAATTTCCCTTTGTGGGATCAGTAAAGGTTTTTTTTAATTTTACCTTGTTATAAGAAAATATTTTTTTACAAATCTGAAAAATAATTAACTTGTAAATTTAAGTGATGTACCAGTGTCATACCATCGTAGCATATATTTTATATACACTGGTAAATGGCTAAAAATTTGCTTTTATTGTGACAAAGATTTAAAAAATATGACTTAAAGAACACTGTGCTTACAGATTAAACAAACAAACAAAACAAAAAAAACGTGAAACAAACTTATTTTATGTACAATGTAATTATCACATTAATAATCAAACAGTATGTCAGTGTTTCTCATGAAAGTACAGATCTCACGTGAGCTGTCTGGTTGCGGTTTATAGTTGCTTAAGAGGGGTGTGGCCCAGCACAGCAGTATATTTTCTCACAGATATTGTAATATCACATTGTTAGTTTCTTAGAAGAAGTTTCTGTTTAAGGAGAAGACTGCAGAATGGAAGTAAAATGTTGCATGTTGATAATGAGTGGTTAAAATAACAGGTCATATGTTCAGCAGACTGTAGATGGATTACTTTGCTGAAGACATTATGCTGATATCAAACAGTTTGGGTTTTTAAGACAATGCACAGTAAGATGTTCCATTTTCGTGTTATAAGGAAATGTTATGACGACATTTTCAAAAGTAGCTGAATGAGCACACTTACCTGCTTTTTTGACTGGCTCTGGCATCCTGAATGATCTCCTCTCCTCCACAGCGTGACTCACTGTTCCTAAACAGTCTGCCGTCTATCTCAACCCCCTGCCTTTAATAGTGGTACCCCCTCCCCTCCTTTCATGAACCATCCCACCTCTCCTGCCATTTTTTTTTCTAGGCCCAAAAAGCAACAACCCCCCACCCCCTTGTCCTCCCCATCAAAGCTCATCCCATCCCAGCAGCAACCCGGCCCCCCAGCCCACCCCGAGTCACGTCTGACCGGGCTATATTTCAACCATCCTTTCCTCCAACACCTCGGCTGACTGATAGGCCTTGAGAGGGAGGGGAGAGGATGTTAGGTTAAATTTAGAACTTAGAATCCAAAAAAAGCCTGTCTGCTCTCCCCACATCTGTGCTGCACCCTGTCACCCCGTAAAATCTAAGAATGAATACGAGAGGATGGTTGAGGATAAGAGATCCACAGTTTTGTTTTATGTGTTGGCAGGGATGAGTGTGTTTTCCCTTGATGGACAAGGAAGGAATCCTCCCACAGCTGCATGCCTATTAACGCTCTGCAGCCTCTGCATTCATTTTTGTCTTTGTTTAGCACTTTTTAAACTGTCCGCGTGGCACACGCATGGTGTCACATGGTGTCTGACTTATCATTTTGTCAATTTAACAAAGTATATAGCTGACAGGAACCCAAACTGCAAGGAAAAATGACACAGGTGTTAATATAAATTTACAAATAATTAGTGATAATCCCTCAAAATATTACTATAGAAAAGTTAAATGTTGAAAAAAAATAATGTTTCACTATTTATACACAATTTATGTAAAGAAATAAAGTTATAATACAGTCTATTTACATGTAAAGTGATTTTATACTAATTTGTTTTGCATTTTATTAAAATTATTAATGGACATATTAATATTTAAAAGTTTCAAATTGTTTTTCAAAAAAATTAAATTATAGTCTACAGACATAAATGGGATACTGTGTGAAAGCCCCACATCCGTCCTTTCAACTGATTTTCTCAGCTCAGTCAGTCTCTACAATATATATACTATATATATATATAGACACACTATATACTATATATATACTATACACTATACAAATATATACTTGAAAAAGAAAGAAGATCTCCATCCTATTTTGGTGTTTCAGAATCCGGCCTCAATCTCGATACAACAGTGTTGTATTCAGTTTTTGCTTTGAGATCTTAATCTGGAAAACATACACTCTGTACCAATTGAACCCTGCAGCTGGACCAGTCATCAAATTGTGAAAAGTGGTTTTAGTTGACCACAACAATGGCCGGTGTTGTATTCAGAATCTGAACTGAGAGCCACATTTGTTGCTTTTGGAACCTCCTGAAGCCAGTGAATAATTATGTTGTCTTCTAGATATAAAAACTAAACATGATTCAGCAACTGCATGGCAAACGTATTGCCTCAGATTTAGTCAGAAACCAGCTTCAGCAGGTAGTTTATGTGTTGTTTCTATAGCCCACCAAGTCAAATCTTCCCAAGCCAGCAATCTTCATGCCAAAATAAGCACCAAACCATGTGCCTCCTAATCTACATTGAACCTAACCCTAGCCACTTTTTAATGCCACATACCTGTCATCAGCTGTCATCCTTTTTCCTAACTCTCAAAAGCGGATGAGTAGAAAATGGCGGGCAGTAGAGGTTTTATGTACTGTGATATTATTTATTTACGTGAGACTGATTATCCGGCTCTGGCTAAGTTGTATTGTATTGTATTCTATTCAAGGCCATTTCTTTTCATCCTCTCACCTGTTAGTTATGGATATCAAATGCAACTTGACCATTGAGGGGAGCTGTTGGCTCTTGGGACACCAGGTGCTGTAGTATTTTTATATTTGCCCACTGCTCATTACAAGTTGTTACTCCTTTGTATCACAGTGTTTCTGTATTGTGTATTATTATTTCATTCTATTTGAGGTTTTTAGTGTTGGTATATTATATTTTGTTGAACTGAATTTCATCTGATCTGTAAAAGCGGTTCTGAAATGTGGTAGGTAAATACAGTTAAGTCACTTACTTCCTATTTTTCTGTTAAAAGGGAGGTGTGATGGTAGCGAAGTAGATAAACATTTCATAAGCCTCTCTGTACGTCTCAGAAAACTCAGACAGTTAGATAAAAACTGCTTTGTTCTGGAAAATGATGAATAAAACACTTGTCGCCAATAGGAAACGAACTATGATCACTACACAAAAATACAGAGGTGAGTTGTTATTACATGATCAAGCCATTCAAGAAAAACTACTAGTGTTCAATGCAGAGAAAAACAACTGGACACACAACTCCAGATGTGTCACTTTGGGCACCCACTGTGAGTAGACAGCTGGTGCCTGCAGTGTGTCAGGATACACAGGCAGATATATGTAAGAAGTTTGTGACAGGCCACTTAACCTCATAGTTCCTCAAAGTCACCAGCTATCTTTATAATTGTAATGAAAGGTGAGAGACCTCATCTGTAAACCTAACACTTTACAGCTTTATACAATGTTTAGCTTCTTCTTCTTCTTTTTTATACTTCTTTTTCTTCTTCTTTGTGTTTTACCTCTGATGTGAGATGTTATCACTTACCAATGATCTTTACAACACACATACATTTATGAACAATTTATTTTTTTTACAAACAATTCTTGAACATAAAATACAAAGTATTTGTACAAAACACCTCTTGCCCTGAAAATAATCGTGATACTGGTCTTATCTCATTAATGACTTCTTTCTGTCTCCTTGCTGTTTTAAATATTAAATTGCAACGTAAATATGTACATATACAGTAGTATCACCCACAGTTAAGAGAACTTAAGCATGTCCAGCACAAGGAGAGTCAAACACAGCAGGACGAAGGCCTGGGCCGACTGTGAAGTTTCAAACCATAAACTCACACTTACATGAAACCTTGAAATTAAATATTGATTTTAATATTGTAAATGTGTACGCAGACATTTCCAAATGGAATAAGCACTGATATGTTTGTGCACCCACATAGAAAAATGCATAGTGGCTGTCACAGTGACCCAGGGCCTGAGATACATACCCTCTTACTGCCCCTCTCTCTCTCCTCTTTTGGCTTTTCACTGTACACTATCAATTATAATCATTAAAGGAACAAAAGAAATATAATGTGTTTATTAGTGAGCTTAGACATTTATTTTTTACCTTTGTAAAGAGCCAGGCTAGCTAGTTTTCCTCTACTTCCAGTCTTAATGCTAAGCTAACCCCCTGCTGGCCATAGCTTCGTATTCACCGTACATACATGAGAGTGGTGTCAATCTTCTCATCACATTTGCAAATGACAGGTTTTCACATTTGGTCCTGACTTTATTTACATACTGCTACCAATACGAATTATTTTCTTATTCAGACATTCAGCCAGGCAAGCCAAAACTGAGCTTTCTATGGTATTTCTTCACGTCTTACCAAGTGGTCTTGTCTGGTTATCTTGGACAAACTGGATTGTGTCTCTTGTTCCACACTTTAACGCTGCATTAGCTAGTATGTTCGAAGGATTGATCCTGCCGTACAGCAGTAATGGGGCTATTCACAAAATGTTATTTACTAGATCAGCAAGGTTGATTAAGCGACTAACACCAAAAACTACACCTCCAGTGTCAACACTACATCTCGACAGTTCAGCATCCCTCCTGCCTACACATACGACTTTCTCTCCAGATGACTTGTGTTCTTCCCCAATACCTCATCACTGAACTGGTACGTCAGCTTCTTCTTAATTTTTTTCACCTCTCCAGTTTTGCCATAGTTGCGCAAGGCACGGGCCATCTTCTGATAGGTCATTTTTTTGCGGTTTCCCTTCTGGATTCCCCAGCGGTGTGCGAGAGCCTCCTTGTGTTTGGAAGAAAACTGGAATGTCCCTTTGTCTCTGTCCACCCACCAGATACTGTCCTTCATATCGCCGTTCCTTAAAAGGTCCAACAGGAACTGGTACAAACGGATCTTCTTTTTATTGCCTTTTGGAAACATCAGAGAGTTGCACCATTACTAATTGTTATTGCTATGCACTGTTATTCTATTTGTTGTCTACAGATTTAGTAATATTATTTGTTGAAGCGAAAAAATAATAATAATAAGAAAAAAACGTGTAATTCAGTCACATTCAAACCAGCATAAAGCCCCATTTATTAGTCTTGGAATAGTGACACTATAAATGGTGTGGGTCAAAAAATGTTGTTTGTTTTTGCCAGTTTCAACCAGTCTAGTCCAACCACATCAGTTATGAGATCTCAGACATTAAGCTAATTAGTAACAAAAAAATGACGCAATGACTGCAAAAGGAAACTCTCTAAAATTCCAAGAAATACTGGCAGATGTAACCCTCCATGAGTCAACTTTTTTGAGTTTTCCGCATTATCATGGTGCTACTTGATAAATCTAGTTGATGACATATTAGCTGCTTTTGAAATAGGTTATTCAAATTCTTAAATATTAAGATATGACGTTTGTTGATGTATACATTTTTCACATCACTTTACAAATGGTCTAATACCAATACAGCAGAATTAATCAAACTCAATGGTTAAGTGCTGAACTTCAGAAAGAAACCCTCTGCATACTATATCAAACATACATATCAAAAACAAAGTTAGTGGCACCGTACATATACCTCATAACAACAATTCTTATCATCATTATCTTTATCATTTATGTATTGGTGCTTAGACAGTTCTCTACACTGTAACTTAAAACTTCTTAGTATGAAATCATAAATTACCATCTAACTGTACTCCTTGAATAGATTACTGCTGTAACCACTTTGTAAACAGACTAACAACAAAAATTAAATGTGATTCTCGCTCACAGAAAACCTACTTCAAAGACAGTCAAATGATCAAAACTGTCATTGACAGTTACATATGTAACCACGCTTCTCTGAGTTTGGTGACTTTCCGCACAACTTATCTCATATGTTCGTGGTCTTAGCCCCATAGTGCGAGTCGAGGAATAGTCCTTAAATTACCATTGCCTCTCTGGTTGACCTTGTTTTGAACATGTTTCTGAGATGCCTATATTAAGAACTAGGGAAGTGGATGACATACAATCACTGCCACTGAAGTGTTTGCGTAGGTGCTTCAATAAAAAGAACCTCATGCAACTATTTAAAAAGATACAGTATAATATACAGGCAACACAGACACTGTGAACCAGACACTACTCAGACCAGACACTACTCAGGCTCAGCTGGTCCTGTCAGATCCTAAGATGGCCAAAAGAGGAAGTGGAGAGCAAGCACGCAATAGCCGTGTGGGACGTGGGGTCACGGCAGCAAACTACAGTTACCTGCAAAGCCATTGACAAAGAGGCCCCGTGACTCTGGTGGAGCAGTAAGTCAATCCTGCTGTGTTGGACATAACAAACAAGGTTCTGACTGCCACATTTATGCAGCAGAACTTGGTTAAAGTGTACAGGGTGGACCAAAAGATCACTCCACAGATCTCTGACAAGCCCCATCAGAAGGCCCAAAAGGTAGCCACTGGGGATAGCCTGCCAGTTTATTCCCGCAACCCAATGTAAAAATCCAGCCTTGGAGACCAAGGACATTCTAGTTTATGACAAACAACAACTCTGTCTTTTTGTGAGCCCACTTCCACTGAAGATGCATGACCAGCAGTGTAAAAGCAGTTGCGCAACTAGAAGCTCATCCTAAAAGTGCGTCTTTAAATTGTCAGCAGAACACAAAGCCCAAATCCAAGGGGCTTTTAGAGCAGCTCTCATTCTTACATGGTGAGTGAAAACCACTAATGCCAACTCACACACTGTACCTCTTAACAGGCAACCAGTGAATTAGCACTTCTAGATATACGATGACCTGGATGACTGAAAATCTCCACATGGCCTGCACAGTTGATGTGTTTTAAAGTATCCGTGTTAACTGCTCTGGAGTCTACTGGAGTTCTCACCCACTGCACAAACAGTTACAGTATGAAATGGCCTGTGAATCTGTTTCCTTACCCAGATCTCCTGGTGTGACATAAGGGACTCGATCTCTCAGACACTCCTCATCAGACACCTCCAGCGGGGGACTTCGTCCTCCATGCTCATCATCATCAGAGCTGCGCTGGGACACGTGTGGTGGATACACAGTCCGAGAGAAGAACGCTACCTACGACACATGAGTCAAAGTTAATTAGTCTTAAGTCAAAACATCTGCAATAATTTAACTTGTTATAAATTCCTTTTATGTTGCTCCAAGGTTTTAGAAAAAAAAACACACACACTTTTCTATACTATATGTCACATATATAATCTGTATTTGCTTGTAAAGTCACTGTCTTTTTTTTGGTTACACAATTACGCTAAAAGAAAAAAAAGATCAAGCATCATTTTATATTGATAAAGAGTGCAACTGTTGTTCTTAAATCCGGAGAGCGAACGCCAAACTGCAGAGTATCACTTGAGCCTCAGAGGCAATGATATTCAGTGGTGGAGAGTAAATAAGTACATGTACTCAAAGACTGTTCTTAAGCACAATTTTGAGGTATGTGTACTTTACTTGAGTATTTCCATTTTAAGCTCCTTTATACTTCACTACATTTCAGAGGGAAATATTGTCCTTTTTACTCCACTACATTTATTTAGCAGCCGTTGTTATGTTGTGCTGTTTTTCAGATTAAGATTTTACATATAAACCATATGATCAGTTTATTAAATATAAACTGCCCAGCAGTTTCTTAATGTTTGACACCCTAACTATTTTGGGATGTTTTAGGGCATCGGATTATTTTAAACTTAGGTCATTCACAGAGATTAGGTTACTACTTCTATATTATACTGTACCTAGCACCGGGCACATATTCTGAAGTGTGGGTTTGTACTAAAATATTCTCACTGTAAGTGAAAAAGAACACCAACATCTCTCTCTGCATGAGCTGTGATGTGTGGACGCTGCTATAGCTGTATGCCTCGGTGGGCAACACTTCACCACACGTCAACGTATTCACAAGATCCTTTATAAAAAACAGTCAGTGGTGGAAACCTACATGTGAATTCCATGTGTGAACAGTGGTTTTCACATCGTATTCTCAAATGACGGTTCAATTGCTGCATTAACACCTAACTTCTTTTTTCACATACAAACACATTGTCCTCCCATTGTAAAAATGGCAGTCCTTTTTTTCAAAAGTGAAAACCGTCACGTGACCTACTGTAAAAGCACACATACTTTGTGGCTTCTTTGTAAGTGATTCAAATTGAGGTTCACCTGTGAGCAGAGCTAAATGCACATAAGAACATTACATGAAATAAAATGCAAGATATTACATAAAATATTGTTTCAAAGTGAAAAATCAATTGTTAACTATAATCTATTCCTGGAAACAATAATAGGTTTATTTAGGTATGAAGAACAAAGATTCCACAGTATTGCCAAAGTTATTTAAAAAATATATATATATATTTTACCATATGGAATATACTTTATGTTTGATAATTGACTACTTCACATACAGTATCTGCTTGTTCCAGCACTTTACTGACACTACAGTACACACACTGAGTGAAATACTTCAATCCATGAAACCTTTGGCCTCACCATTACCTCAAATAGAAAAAGTGAAGGTGCATTTGGAAAGCCTGTAATCCTGACTAGAATTTAAAATGATTAATAATAGAACAATAAATTAAACAAGCATGTGAGTTTGTTTTGTATATGTTTACATTTTCTTTTACATTCTCTTTTAGATTCACTCTTTCAAAGTCAATTTCTTTCTTTTAAATACATGTAAAACATGTAGCTAAATAAATAAATAAATGTGCCTTTCTCAGCTCTGCTTGTCTTCACAACATGAGCTTGTAATGGTGGACCCAACGAATGGTATGTGAAAGTGACGAGGTTTCAGATTTGAAAATGTTGACTTGGTTAGACACACTGCACTTTAATGTAGTCCAAAACCAGAGATCACTGTTCTAGTTCATTGGTTCACAACTGGAGGGAAGAAGCATGCAGTTGTGACACTGAGTGAGCTTAGCTGAGCCTTCAGACCCTATTCAAAGAAAAGTTGAAATAAAAAGTTGAAATACCCCCCCCCCCCCCAAGAATTTTATTTTTTTAAAAACGCCCCTAACATTAAAGTTTTTCTTGTAGCTCAAAGATTCACTTCCTGATTTTTGTCACAGGGCCCTAAAAGGCCTCCAACTTCTTAAATGTCCTCTCTGATTTGAAACCCAACTGTGAATTATGTTGCGTTTGAAGACGTCTGCAGTGAGCTGGAAGGATATTTGGGATTTAGAGGCGTTATTGGGCACCATGCCACCATATTTTTACTACCTTAGCGTCAAAAAGCAGAGAGAGCCTTGTGTATAATTCATTATTTAATTAGCCGAATTTGTCCTAAGCTGTGTTCAGGAAAGCCTCAGTTCAGACGCCATCACTTTAACAATGAGTGATTCATCATTACAGTGAAGCCCCTGACTAATAATACAGCACATAACTCACCAGTAACACTAAGGTTACATAGCTTAAATAAAAAAAAACTTTATACCACACGAATGCCATTTTTTAGTTTAGCTTTCTGCATTTTAATTAGATTTACATGTATATTTGAATACCTGTAGTTGTTTGTTGTGTGCAGGTACATGCACCCGTGTGTGTGTGTTGATGTACTGTAAGTCTGTTCATTTTTTTAATACATAAGTGTTTTTTTTTTGTTGGGTGACAGAAGGACTTACTGGTTGCTGTAACACATGTGAATGTGCCCCAAGATTTGGATCGAGCAGGTTTTCTGCGTCGTATCGTATGGCCTCGTGTCGTATGAGGCCGGTCGGGTGGAGAGCCTGCACACTCTGCAGCTCTGTGAAGTTGGTCTCTTGCAGGTTTTCAAACTCTACAGGGTGTACGTGAGGGTGAGGGTGGTAGTCCCAGTGGTCTATATAGAGAGAGAGAGGTGAGAAACAGCATAATGGCTACAGCTTTTTGTGGTTTCTTATGATCACTACTTTTATGTCTCAACAATGGACACTTGTACTGTGTTATTCCAACGTAAAAAAGATAGAAATGAACCCCAGTAAGGTCAACTGGAACACACAGCTTCATACAAAAGTCTGATCTGACGTAGTAGAAATACATGTTTAAACGGTTAGAGATGCCAGACTGTCTATCAAAATTCATCTTAAATTACCAAGTCAACGAACTTCACAACGGGCTGCTTACTCATAGTGCTTGAGTTTGCATAAACCGGGTGAAATGAGGAGAATATTAGAGAATTCAGCATGAAGCTCTTTCCTGTTTGTTGCCACACCAGCAGTGTCGCCACAGCCGTTGGCTTTGAATTTGCACTCTTTCTCATGGTGTCCTTGACTATGTAGAAAATTAAACAAGTATATGTAGTGTATTCATTTTTATTTATTAAGAATATTAGATATAGATATGAGATATTTACATATTAGACATTACATATTTTTATCACAACGACAACTGAAGCTTTCTCAGCGGGCTATAAGGTCAGGAAAAGTAGCAATATTCAAAACAGTTGATTACAAGAGAAAGTAAAGCACCTCTCTTGTATCAACAAAACCCCATGGGGCGAAAGTTGTTCTATGTCTGTAGTTGTTGCGAGCCGAAAGAAATGGCATCTGTTTCCTGTGTTCCATACACCCTAATGTGGTGCGCTCCAGCTGCACACACTGCAGGCTTTTTATGTACAATACACCAGAAAAAGTCACTGTCACGGCATCAGGTCATGGTGATTAATTTGAAGAATGAAATGACAGATGACTACATGGCTATTTTCTTTTAATGAAAATTGAGAGCGCTGTATAAAAAACAAGATTCATGTCAGTGGATTTAGTTCGTGTCATTAACATCTGCCCCCTGCAATCACCATCATTCATTTGCATTTTAAAATGTTTTTTTTTAATTTAATAAAACATCACTCACTGTAGTGGAATAGAACAAGTGGCAATTTCAATTCAAACACTGTTCACATGAGACAAAATGGATGTTGAAGTAAAACTCACCTGCCTGGATATCTGCATCTAAGACATATGGATTGTAATATTGTGTAATTTCATGTCTGTAGATCTCAGGATCGTACATTTCTTCTGAGTGCTGCAAAGAGCAAATAAAAACACTTTCAGCCACAAAATGTCATAACAGGAAAATCTTTTACTGGATGATGTGTTTTGTGTAGACAACATATCATTACTCATCTAATCCTTTAAAGGAAATAATAACACTCACCATATGTCTTTTGTAAAAATGTTCACATTGTTTCTAAATATGTAAATCAGATGAGGCATTAGCAATACTTGTGTTATAATAATGACATTTTTTTTCATTCTTGCCACTACTGTTCTGAAACTCTCATGAACTTTTGAGTTTCATTTTCATGTTGCCCGTAGTATATAAAGACTCTTACAGTTTGTGTCCTGTATTCAAATTGAAGTAGACTCACATTAAGTGATCTAATTTGAAATAAGACATGTTGTCCATCCTCTTGACTATTAAATGTGTTTCTGTTTAATACTGCATTGAAAACAAACTACTCAAGGAACTCCTCTAAGCCTCAGATGCTAGAAAGTCTCCTGCAAGTTTAGATAATCATAAAATAAATAAAAGATACTTACAGGCGGGATGAGGTAGCTCTCCATTCTGTATGGATGCAACATGGAGACCTCTTCTCCAACGGACCGAGTCTCAGACGCTTTGCTGGCAAAACACTCTCACAACCTTTCAAAACTTTTGCGGCATCATTGCACAATGTTTCAAAATTTCCTCTCACTCAACGAAGACCAAAAAATGTCTCTCTCTCTCTTATTGTATAGCAAAGACTTATGAACGTAGCTACCCTCGGAGGCCTTCAGCTGTGTCAGACAAAATGAAATAAACAAGGCCCGCTGTTTGACTGTAAAATGAAAAAGGAACTTTTGACTTCTGTAAAATGTCTGTGGGTGGGGGCAATAGAGTGTGTCTGCTAAAGGTTCCTGGCCATTGATGATTTGTCAGGGGAGACCATGAAACTCCATATTTATCAGGGTCTATATACTGTCCCCTCCTCTTAGCAGCCAATCATCATCAAGGCTTTTACTCACTGTCAGTTTCTCCCCCCCTCAAAAAACCAAAAAATGTGATAAACACAGGGTGCAATGAAGTGTTGAATATTTTAAGTTGGTTGAAGGTTGATTTTATTCATTTCCTGTGCTTTTAAAATATGTTTCATTTAAATTACGGCATGCTGTGGTCTCAACAGCAGTAGAGTCATCTAGTGAAAAATGTGGTTGTTGCCATACAGGGCTTAATGGGTGCCATTTAGCACATATAAGCATTTATAACACACTATAATGTAGTTGTACGCAGGTATAAGGATATCAGTGTTTTTTTGCAGAGCTGGTGTATAAAGATAATGAATGATAATATAGTAAAACATAAAATATATGTAATAATATAAATAAGTCTTTGGAGGAAGTTGTAATTGTTGACAAATACTGAATATTAATGAACACCTATAAATATGTATAATATAAACCATTTCTGTTATGTTTATATGAGGCTGTTACAAAATTCCATACTATTCTTATCATAACAAACTGAATATATTCACTAAATGTATGATGTAATGTGCTTTATAACCAGTAATCAGAAGAATCAGATTCAAAACAAGCTTTATTGACCATATATGTTTAAGCATACAATGCATTTTCCAGTAGCTTGCAATGTACCTACACGCAGTGCCAATAAACATCACAATGAAACATTAAGATGACTCTAGAAAGTCATATTTTAAAAAAAATATTACTTACATATTAATTTGAAATGTGTGCTAGAGTTTACAGTTTACATGCACAACAAAGACAGATCAAGTGTGACAATGGACATTATTTTTAGTTGTCAGTACACTGTGTGTGTGTGAACTAAGTGTCACATTATAAACAACCATGCATCCGGGTTCTGAATGCTAACCTGAAACTGACGGACTGAAAGTGTAAACTGTCGGCAAAATGACTGAAACATGTTGTTTGGTGATGTAAACAGAAGTTTGTTGAGGAAAAATGTCGACACACAAACATGCCCACACCCGCCCACACACACACACACACACACACACACACACACACACACAGCTGGAAGATAAGATGAAAGTACAGTATCTGTGTTGTAACCACACTGAGGTAAATGGAGATTATTATTATCACAAAGAGGAGATACTGTTGGAACAGTTCTTGGGGGGAACTCAGTCCCTCTGCTGCAAAACAATAATGAGCAACTGATTATTTGGTCTACTGCATGTTCATAAGGCATTAGGGCAAAATAAAAGTTAAATATGTTGGTTACCAGTTTCTGAACATATCATGGCAACTGTAACAACTGAAGACACTGCATATGTCCCTGATGAAGAGATAACTGTTGAATAGTACAGTAACAGTGTAGCACAAATCTGAGTGTATATTGTTAGCGCTGCCTGTTTAAGAGGAAGACTGCAGCATTGTGATAAGGCAATGCACTGAAAATACTACTTTCTGTGAGATCAAAATACTGAGATTGTGTTTATCTTCTATCCGAGGTCAGTGTGTTTATTCCTATGGTTGCTGAGATCTCCGCTACACTATTATACTATACACTATTAAAAACATGGTCAGATCCTCTTCAAAATTCTGCTTTCATACTTCATGCAACACGGACAGGTACATTAGTCACACAGGACGACGTATGATAAAGCTGGGGCAGATAGTGATTGTCGTTGGAAATGTTCACAAATAGTTGTACTGTGTGCAGATTTATCCAAGACATTTGTCTTCCTATGCACATTCTATGTTATAAGCTTTTGAAGGTGGTTTAGATAATTGTAACTTCATGTCTGTGGTAATTTCAAATGCTTTTGATCAATATGACGCCCTGTTTTCCTTGTTAACTGGTGGAAGACCCCGATCGTTAGAGTCTCTGTTTGGGGAGCTGTTAAAACCACGCAGACTGTGGCCAGCCCCGACAGGCCCCATCTTAATCACAGCTGGCTGAGCAAAACTGATGACATATACAGTAGCATTTTCCGAGAGTATTAATACACAGAGGGAGTTGCAGCAAGCCAGGCACTATTTCCATCACAACTATTTTCAGTGAAGCCAAAACTTTTTTTTTTTGTTCTTTTCTGGTGACTTTTTGTTCGTATTGAGCAACAAAATGACTGAAAACCTACCGTTTAATGTGTCTAAATATGTCTAACCTAAACTCTGTTAATGTTTTACACAATAAAATTCAGCTTACAGTATAATACTGAGTCAAGTTTGATAATTGGATCATAAGTTATGTGTTAACATTCAATTATAAAACTAAAGTGTTGTAGAGTATTAACAAACGGATGCTAACATCAACTCAACTGATCATCAATGGGTGATTAAAGTTGAGGGTAAAAGTAATAATACCACAATGTAAAAATACTCTGTAACAAGTAAAAGTCCTGCATACAAAAGTATTAGCATCGAAATGTACTTCAAGTACCCGAAGTAAAAGTACTCATTATACAGAATGACCCATTTTAGAATATTTATTATATTACTGGATTATAATTTTTGATGCATTAATGTGTAACTCACTTTAATTTTGCAGCTGGTAAAGGTGGAGCTAATTTTAATGACTTTATATACGGCTGAGTAGCTTAATCTACATTACTACATCATAATTCATTCAATAATATGAATCAGCAAAGTAACCAGTGACTAAAGCTTTGAAATAAATGTAGTTGAGTATAAAGTAGCATAAAATGGAAATACAGGTACCTCAAAACTTTACTTAAGTACAGTACTTGAGTAAATGTACTACTGATCATTTCATATGAAACCCTTTGCTTTAAATAAAGGTTTTTTTAAGCAAAGCCATCTGATGAGTCAGAGTTATGTCAACTGTTGTGACTACCAAGGAAAATAAATATTCTTCTCCAGTCTTTTTTAAAATGTATGCACATTACTTTGGGTGCAAATTGACCAAAAAATCCTGCACACTGTTGATCACTTGTGCTAATTTTATTAACGATGTTTCAGTCCTCTAACCTTCATCAGGTAAAATTCATACAGGTAAACAGCACCGACAGCAGTGTGCAGGATTTTTGAGTTATGATCCAACGCACCTGTCTATAAGGAGTGCAAGAATCTGATCTTCACTCTTAAAGCAGTGTGTTGTCTGGGTTGGATTGTTAAGCGGTAGGACCGAGGCCAGATAGACCTTCACACTACTAAAAGTACAACATCATACATACGTACATCATACTATATATAGATCTTTCACAACAGCTTAAAAGAATGATTGAGTTGAGAAAATGCATTACTTTACCCAGTGTGCAGTAGAAGTATTGACTAAAGAGATGGTAATGGTAATAAAATGGATTGAAAATATTGATTTTTATCACTGTTGCACCTGCTGAAGTGTAATTAAAAACGGTATTTAATTCAAGTGATTAGCTAGACATCGACACTGACTCAACATCAACACTGACTATTTGAATCTATCATTTTAAAATGATATGTCTGGTCATCTGATATATCCTCTACTCTGTTTCTGTGATGCTGTAGTGTGCTGTTGATTCTGTACTAGTCTCCTGATTCTGTACTTCATCTCTCAGTCCTTGTGGCCTGAGAGATGAAGTACATGCAGCATACAGTACATGCACACCAACAGTGACATATCACAAAATGAGGAACTGTGAACTTGTCTTTCAGATTCAGTTCCTTGAATGCTGCTTTTAAATTAATCCATTTGCGTGTCATATGGTCAGGATGATCCTGACCTCTACAAGGGGTTGGTTGCCTTGTTGGTGCATTTTTCTTTTGAAATTTGTGTGTGACATGATGATAGTGGTTTAATCTACTGTTCTTCAACATTAGTGTCAAATCTCTGTGCTTTATTACACAAAATAATTTCCACAAAACTCAGTACAGTGCTGCTAGAATGTAAATCCACTACAAGTACTGTCACAAACTCATTAACCAGCTCATGATGAAATGTAATTGATTCATTTTAAGCCCACAGTGTGTTTATTTAAGGCTTTAACTCTTCACTTTCACATTCTGCAGGCAGATTGCAACATCGTAAAAAGATCACTGTTACCCTGACAGATCACATGCCTTTTTTTCCAAAAAGTTTCCATTTGTCATGTGCATATGATTTTACAGTGACTGTATTATTGTTATTGCTCTCAGTGACTTCGACTAGCATTGCCAATATACACGCAGTGGCCACTTTATTAGGTACACCTGTAAAATCCAATGCAATCCAATACAACAGCTCTGCCATAAATTCTACCTTTACAAAGATAATAATGTTTTGATTGACACTGTCAGAGAGGTATTAATTTAACTAAATGTTTATTATTGAGGTTGTTGTTTGCAGTGGTGTTGAACTGGACTGCACTGAATTGAGAGGTGTTTCTAATGTTTTGCCCACACCATTTACAAACATGAGGGGGGAAGAATAGTCCAGTACAACACCACCACTAGCTACAACCTCAGCAATAAATGTATAGTTGAATTAACATCTGACAGTGTTAACAAAGACTTATTATTATAATTTTCATAAATGTAGAATTTGTGGCAGATCTATTGGATTGGATTTAAATTTTATAGGTGTACCTCATAAAGTGGCCTGGGAGTGTAATATAAATGTAGTATAATAGATTTTCTTTTATATCAGTAAGCCGAGGTGATGTTTACAGTAAACTGGTCAATTTAAACTCTAACTAAACTAATGGTGAAGATAATTACTAACATTTTTAACTTATCATTTGTATCAGGTAAAAATCCAAAAATATGGAATTACATAAAGGTAGTAGTTTCCAGCGGTTCCAAGTCAAGTCCTCTTAACGTTAGTATAGGTGTACCACAAGGGTCCATTCTTGGCCCTCTTTTATTTATCATATTTATAAACAATATCATCTCTGCCAACCCCAAATTGTAATGTACATTTCTTTTTGCAGATGACACTATTTTATATGCCACTGGCTCTTCTCTTAATCTGGCCATTGCATCTCCAGTCTACTTTTCTACTTTTTTTACATTTCAGGTCTCTCTCATCAAACATAAGCTTGTTTTAAATTCTGGCAAAACTAAATGTATGCTATTCTCTAGGTCACCAAGAGTATCCAGCCCACTGCCCATATCCAAACCCTTCAGGGTTTTGAAATTGAAACTGTTGAATGTTATAAAGACCTGGGACTCTGGCTGGCTACCAGACTCACTTTTAAGACCCATGTGGAACACCTATCAAACAAACTGAAGGTCAAAATTGGATTTTTGTATAGAAACAAATCATATTTCTCTTGTGCTAGTCGAAACATCATTGTACAATCTACAATTCTATCTGCACTTTATTACGGTGTGATGTATGTCTGCATGCTTCTGCCTCCACCATAAAGCCTCTTGACCCTGTGTATCATATACATGTGATACTTTTTTCTCACTCACGATTGCACCTTATATGAACAGGTGGGTGGATCCTTAACAAACAGAAGGGAGCAGCATTGTATGTTGTTTATTTATAAGGCTCTACTGCAAAAACTGCCTAGTTACCTCTGCTCTGTGGGATCCAGGGATCCAGCTATATTACCCATATGTATTCATAATACGGTGGTGGACACAATAACATGAACACTTGTTAAATATAGTGAAATCAAATACAATAGCCCTGCAGAACATGTGACATTCACACAATATCAAAGTTTTAAATAAGTCTGTGTCAGAGATGTGTTGATTCATATGAACTCTGTTATTTATGCACCCACACCAGTTCCCAGCTGACAAAACAACAGAAAAGCCTCACGATATTGGTGGAATGTAACTACTTAGGTACAAGTTTGAGGTACTTTACTTGGGTATTTCCATTTGATGCCTCTGTATACTACTAATAGTGTACTTTTTACACTACGTTTAGTCTTCAGCTATGATTACAGGTGTCTTTACAAATTAAGATTTTAAATAAACTGTACAAAACATATGATGAGCTTGTAAAATATGATGCATTGTTATAGATTAAACTACCCAACAGTATATAAAATACTTCAAATTAGCTCTACCTTGACCAACTACAATAGTACAATGCTACTTACACATTAACACATCAGTAATCAGTAGTGGCCATTTTTCTGCATTGAGTACTTTTACTTTTGATACTTTAACTACATTTAACTAATAATGCTATACACTTATTTAAAGCGATCCTATGTAACGTTTGCTGAACGGCGGCAACTGTGGCAGCAAGTGTCAGTTACGGCATAACGTAGTGTAACAATAGCACAAGTAGAAAAGAATAATAAAGTCAGCAAACTGGCTCAGTAATGTCAGTTAAACAGGAATGTCTATATAAAGTTTGCTAACATTAGCTAGAATTAGCCACCACACTGGTCATACCGGACCAAGTAGCAGCAAAACCCCTGAGTGTGTTGAAATGAGCAAAGGTGAGGTTTATTGCTCATAAATTCAACTTGTAATTTGTAAAAGGAGGAATGTTTTATTTCTTTTCTAACATAATTACATAACATAGTTACATAATCTCTCTTTAAGTAACATTTTCAAAGCTGGACTTTTACTAGTAATTGAGTGTTTTTACAGTGTGGTATTGCTACTTCAATGAATTTTGGGAAATACACTTATACGCTTTCTTGCCGAGAGTTAGATGAGATGATTGACACCACTCTCATTTCTGTACGGTAAATATGTAGCTACTGCCTGCAGATGGTTAGCTTAGCTTAGCACAAAGACTGGAAATAGGGGGGAACTGTTAGCCTGGTTCTGTTCTAAAGGTAACAAAATCCTTGAAAGCTCACTAATTAACATGTTATATCTCCTTTGTTTAATCTGTGGTTTTACAGGGTTATGTGCAGGACTATTTCTTTGCCAGGCACAAATATGAATAAGTGTGAATTTTGCCAGCCTGAACAGAACCAGACTAGCTGTTTCTCCTATTTCCAGTCTGTGTGCTCAGCTAAGCCAACCAATACAAAGCAATAACAAGCCAATACAAAAACAAACACTAACTATGAAAAACTATTAAAGGGCTAATGCATTGGATTGCCTTGCACTCCACAGGTGTTCATGTTATTGTGTCCACCAGCAGTGACTGAATGGGCTACTCTCACTCTATAAAAGCAATGAGATGTCCAATGAGATATACTGTATAAAATAAAGTTGCCAGCATTGTTATATTTGTTTTCAAGTGTAAGTGACACACTGTGAAGTTACATACTTGTGACCTGCAGTATTAGCTCTGACCAAGTACTGCTTTCTGGTTTGGTCCCACCACAGGGTGTAACTGAGCACTTCACAGTTTTCTGTCTGAATGCAGTCACAAGATACATATCTCTGATGGTTAAAGCTCACACAAGCACGCAAACAGTTACACTGGCACCTCTTAATACTCAGTCACATAGTTTGGCCCCAGGAGTATTTGGGCCTGCTGTGTATAGGTGTCAGTGTTCTCACCATCTTTGTATGCACTTATTTTAAAAGGCTACTAATATTCTGAAGGAAGCACAGTATGCTGGTTATCAAATGGTACTGTTACTAGTACAACTTACTTAACACTTCAAAACACAGGGATTATACAATCAAATACGTCTGTTATTTACTGTATTCTGCCCCATCAACTTTTAGTAAGCTAGACTAAAGTCACAGTAATTTCTCAACAGACCTGGATACATTTATTGTGCTATTACACATATTTTTTTGCTGACATTTGGAGTTTTTCTTAGACATGTGGCTTCTCCCTCGCCTCAGTCTCAGAAGATTCACAGTGCATGATCACAAGATTGTGCCCGCACAGCCTTGCAGAGGGGAATGACACGCATGACCACTGACTGTGGAAAACAGGATACAGGGTACGTCGCAAGAGGAAGTGTTGCACTCCTCCTCTGCAGAACATCAGTTTGACCAGAATGACTGCAGGTTGATGTCCACACTCTGTAACTCCTGTGGCATTATTCAAATTTCGTAATCGTCTTCGCTCACTATTTCTTCTGAGCTAGTTGAGTAATTCAGTTGAAAAAAATAGTTTTTGTCCTCCAAAAAAAAAAAAAAAAGAAAAAGAAAAAAGAAAAGAAAAACCCAGGCAGGCTGTATTATTCTTTATACTGGATGCATGCAAATAATAACTGACTTTCGTAAATTGTGTAAAATTCTGTATAACAAAAAACATTTAATCATCCAAGACAGCATAAAGTTTATATTTAGTAGGCTTGTATACAAAAAATGAATACATTAATAACCACCCCTAAATAACTGAAACAAACTCTCAAGTACATACATTTCTTGTTGATTTGTGCATTTTACGCAAATACAAGATGTTTCAGCCGTCCACATGAAAAAATGTAAAGCACTTAAATTGCCCTCTGTCAGGTCAAACATTAAAGATATAAAATTTGATGACTGAATTTTAGTTAATGTCTAACACTCTATGTTTATATTTATGTTTGAGTAAAGCAGGCTGTTAGTATTAAACTAAACTAGTTTAAATCTTGTATGAATTCTTACAAAAATTTAAACATAAGAAAACTAACAAAAAAACGCAGTTCTGGAAATATTAAAATATGAGTAAATACTGCAGATTAATCAGCTCATGAACTCAACATTGTACAATCCACTAAGGAATACTAAAACACCAGCTCAGTGTGCTCATATACGGAAAGTCAGGATACGCCCACAGTCTCACTCTGAGAACAAATACTTCAGTCTTACCGTTGCCTTCATGTACAACATCCAGCAATGGGTTGTAAAGGTGTCCACAGGGGAGTTGTTGAACTACTGGAAGCAAATTGCCAAAGGTGGTTGAAAAATGCCGGCTTTCTATATATCTCTGAATTAGCAGGGGAACTAAAAACTTCCTTAATTCTACCAATTTAGGTTGGTACCATAAGGCTTCTTCTTCTTCTCCTTCTTCTTCTTCCTTATTAAAACAAGAAGATGACAAACTCTCCCTATAAAACAAGGTTTGAAGGCTGTGAATCCAGTGTGAACCTCTGATGCTGATGAGTTCACTTCATTCAGTCACATCTTGAGTCTGAAGCCTGTGGCCTCCATTAGACTTAAGTGCTGAACCTATTTTTATTTTTGAATTTACTGCACATTAATTACCAACACACAAAGACACAATGAAAGTCACCACTTTGTGTCAACACTGCATGTCCACTAAGAAGCTATCTTTATTGGCGTCTTTTTTCTTTTTCAAGTTTTCGGTAAAGAGTGGAAGTATGTTTCCGACAATTCTGCTTAAAATATATTTACACTTCAAAGTGATACAGGTTGCATGCATATTAGAGATTTTAAAAACTTTGTCACACTTTAAATTAAATGGCAAAATGCACTTGTTTATCTCTATCAGCTAAAAAAAAAATACAAGTTCCCCTTTATCTCACTAATTTCAATAGAAGGCACAGAGAGCTTGCTATAATTTAGCAACTGTATTTCATAAAGCAGAGTGGTAAAATATAAAAACATATTTCAGCATGAATTTACACAACTATTTCTGTGAAACGAGGCATGCATTTGGTGTGACTAAGAGATTTTTTTGATCATTTTGTTCGCACGGAATGAATGAGAGGAGGTCATTTAAAAAAACAGAGCAGCTTTTACCAACAAAAACCCACCTCCGATCTGCAGGAGGTGCAGAGTATTACAACGTGCAAATACAGCTTTTAAGTTAAATTTTATGTTTCTGAAGATACTGAAATGCTTGCTCACACATAATAAAGTGCAAATAGTTTTTAGAAGTCACTTTAACTCACAAATAAGCCAACTTTTTACAATAATTAAATGTGTATGCTGTATATTGTTATTGTGTGTAAGTCATTGAATTAGAAATTCAAATACTGCACGTGATTATGTGATAATGTCTGTTATATGAACCTCGGCCAGCAATCAATGAAAATAGCAGAAATCCAGCACAGAAATGAATGCGAATTTCATCTCATTTTAAAAAACAGAAGTACATGTGTTAGATGGTATATTATATATTGACACCCTTGCAGGGTTCATGACAGTGTGAGCCACAAATTACCAGCAGACTGAAGAAATTGTCACTTCAACATGCAGTGCAATTGTGCACTGCCTGATCTGAGCTTTCAACAGGCATAACATCATCAGCGAACCTGACACGCAATCCAGCAAGCATCTACGGGGGTTGTATTAACCAAAAAACGTGGTCCTCAACAATATGCATTCTGATCACATATGATTTTTATGAAATCTGAAATAAAATAGAGAATGCTACATTGAATATTTCAGTTCTGTGGGTGGACAGTCCACAGAGAGGGCCTGTGTTTCCTGGCTGATAGTCACCAGAGGTTTCAGTGGCTATCATGTGTTTCACAATGACATGGAACAGTCGCTTGACATACGTGCAAGGGGACATCCAGTCCTCTCACTTCTTATTCCTGATTCCTCATTTTCTCTGGACTCCACAAGATTCAACTATCAGACTAGGCTGTGGGTATTATTAGACAAGAGTGAATCACAAGGCACATGGACACGCGCGCGCGCACACAAACACACGAACACACACACACATACACACGCACGCACGCACACACACGTGAAACCATTCACAGTGGAAAAGAACTGTTTTCTTTCTTTTTTCTTTTACATGACACATTAAAGTACAACTCTGCAGTAGTTTGCCTAATATGTTGTATAAATCTGTTTAATACCATTTGAGTTTAACTTTTTTTTAAATATCTTCATTCCTGAACTACACACGCACACACACACACACACACAAACACGCACATTTACCCATATACACCCATATAAGGCTTCGGGCCCCGATCCCACCAAACAACTAAGTTCCTCTTTCTTGTATTTCTTGTATTGCTCAAGTCAAAGAAGGATGACTCAGTGCGGATATTAATCATGTTTTTTTTGTTATCTTCACATCTCACTCTGCTAAGTCTGCCTGTCAGAGCCGCAGTTAGCCAGCCTATTTTTAAAAATCTGAGAAGTTAAAGATTGGTTAGACTTCTTAAATGTTAAAAACAACATCCCTAAAGAACATGTCGTCGGTTTGACTCCAACAATATGTTGTTGACAGGAGTTAAGGCTGTTCATCATCATACGTTTGTACATTTAAGTCATTTTATGTTATTCATCATTATGGTGGCAAGTATACCTGAAGATGTAGACCAATATTATTCATTCTGCAAGTTCTTCAAACTGCCTTTAAACATCTCGGGCTGTGAGAAAGTAAGTGAGCAAACAGGCTTACTTTTTCACAGTTGATCCAAAATGAAAGAGGGGTAGACAAGTAGAAATAGAGGTGGACAAGTCGTCCTACTTCAACTCAGGAGCGACTGCTAAGTTACCTATGTGCTTAGCTACAAGTGTAAAACTTAAAAAGTAGATAATGATGAGGCAGAAGATAAAATGTAACTGCTGTGATAATATAATGAGATTTTTTTCTTGGCTGTTGTCAGGGCAAATGGCAAATGATAATTTATGCAGTAAACTCCTGTCATGTGCACCACCTGGTGGTCAGGTGGTTTATTAAGAGAACTTAGGGGTGCTGGCCACCAACTATGGGAGCAACTCTTTCAAAGTAAAATGCTGTTGTGGACCTCCACAGACTGAACATTTAAAAATAGATAAACCACTTTTACAGATTCACTATTTTTGAACTACTTTAGTTTGAAAGACAGTTTGAGAGGGAAAAAAAGTGTTCAGATCCATTACTAATTAATACATGAATTGTATAGTATTATCAGCTAAATGGACTCACTCTGCAGAAAAGTGGTACTAATAATCTATGATATTGTTAGATTGTTAATACTGATGCATTTATGTATAAGCAGCTTTTCACTGTCGTAGTTTTACCTACTTTATATGCAGTTCGGTACATTAGCTAAGTGACTCCCAACCTGGGGGCCAGGCCTTTCCAAAGGTTTGCAAGGTAAATCTGAGGGGTTGGGAGATGATCAATGGGGCCGGAAGGAAGAAAAAACAAAGTTCTGCTACACAAATCCGTACTCAGTTTTTGGACTTTTTGGATAATTCCACCTATTTGAGCCTTGATCATTTAAATTAAACTATATGAAAAGGTTAAAGGGCAAATGTCTCTTTGGTGAAACTGAAACATGACCAGGAGCCCCAGCTAGACACTGCTTTTTTTTGTAAGGGGTCACAAAAGGTTGCAAACCACTGGTTTAATCTTTAACAATGCATTGTGTTTTATAAGCTAATCATAATGTTTTTTTCATGTAAAATCCTAATCTGCAACCTAACAGATAACTACAGCTGTTAAATAAAAGTAGCAGAGTAAAAAGTACAATATCTCCCTTTGAAGTATGAAGTAGCATAAAATGGAAATATTCAAGTAAAGTACACAAACCTCAAACTTGTATTTAAGTACAGAAGTTGAATAAATGTACTTAGTTACTTTATTTTCCTGTGCAGGCTACAACAAAACCATCCTCAACTGACAGAGACTGAACTGTGGATGACTGGTGAAAGCACAGTTATTGAAACATGGCTGTCAGAGTACCAATAGCTTGGACCTCCAATTAGAAGCATGTGTGATAATTGATCACTAACTGAGTTATGGATGTGTGGGGATAGCCGGAAAGCAGAGGGGGGCCTCTACAGTCACCTCTTGTTGTAGGGTCTATAATTTCTTTGCTACACCCCTGCCTGATTTCTATCAACTCCAGATATATTCTGTGGCTTGTTGAGTTTATTAATAAAACCCATTTTCTCCAGTTCAACTGATTTCTATTTATACCAGAGAGAAAATTGCTGCGAGGGTGGTGTGGTTTATAACTGCTATACCTTATACATCCATACATTGTTTTTCCATTTCAAAACTATCTGGGTTTCTGGTATCAAGCAAAGCGGTAATACACTTCATCACTGCAAGTGATTCTCTATGTAAAGGTGCACTGTGGAGTTTTTAGGGTTCAATTCCAGGTTAATATACAACTTCTGGAGTTCTGGAGCAAACAATGCACAAATCTGTCTCTCTTTCCTTTTTCCCATCATTTACACATCCAACATAATTCAGTGAAAATGTGCCAGCTTATCTGTGCTTACTTACGCTGATGTATTACTCACTGTATCCTAACCAACAGGCCGTGTTTAACAGCAGTTATTTCCTGCAAGTTAGTACAATGACAGTATGTATAAGAATGAGTAATTTGCTTGTAGGTTTCTTTATGTTCACCAACACAGCCTACGGTAACACATACATGTCAAAAGTCATATCTAACAACAGCAGTGTACTCTAATGAGGCCCTTGAGGACAACATTGACCTCTCTATTTATTTACAATTTTTATTTATGTATTGTGAATATTTAAGTTTTTTTGTTTGTATCTAATGGTAGGTTGCTCTTGTGACTTATAGAGCTTTACATATGGTGTTTTGTAGCTATGCTAGGCCAATGTTGCTCTGAGCCAAAAAAGATTCCACATGGAGACAGTAACGTATATCAAATTAAATGTCTTAAATCTGATTAGAAGAGGTCTGTAATGCAGTATCACACAGATTCATTTTCAGGGGTCACTAATATGAAAAGGTTTCACAACCTAGATTTGGCACTGACTGCACCCACTTTGGCTGAAGGTGTGTTGAATAGGTTTGTTCCTCTGTCCCTTGAGTGCTGTGCTCCTGCAAGGTGGCAGTAAGGTAGTGAAACCCAAACTGCTCAAATGAGGAACGCTATGCTTATATGTGTATAAGACTTCAAGGGAAAATAGTAGACCTACTTATATTACACAAGTTCACAAAAACTGTGAATTTAAGAGAGATGGAGCAACTCCAAATATGAAATAGGCCTTTTTCGCAACAGTAGTTTTTATTTGTCATGGTAGGAAAACCGGTTTTACTAACAATGGCTCAATTTTAGTCAAGTGTCCCAGTAAGCCCAGTAAGACAGTGTGACAGTGAGCCAGCATGCACAATACCAGGGCCCTGAAACTAAAGAAGCTAAATGGAATTCAGCCATAATTAACTTTAATATTTACACCTGTGCTTTTCCTACTGTGACATGTTAAAATGTCTTGAAAAAGGCCTCCTAAATGGCTATTAAGATTAGATAGAACTTTATTCATCTGAAAGGACATTTTTGTGCCCCAGAAGCTCAGTATACAACTATATACATACAAAGTGGAATAAAATAAAAATGGACAAGTCTATATATACATGTAGAAAATGTGAATCAGTGTTACTATGTTACAAATTACAAGCATAGAAATATGGAGTATGAGTGGAAGAAACAACACACACACAGATTTGGAACAGCTAGGTTATAGGGACATTTTGTGGTTTAATACAGTTGCAATCATTATATATTTAAATAAAACTAATAACTGTGTAATAACTCAAAAATAATGTGAGGCCAGAAAACAGTCATTGATTCCCCTGAAACTTTATTTTAAAGCCCCCTGAGCCTGTGTCCCCTGATGACATCCTTACTTGATGCTGTGATTTCCAATCCTCCTCCTCTCTTGCACTCAGGCTTCTCTGTGCTGGACTATCGAGCGTCCTGGGACGTCTCTCTCTCCTGGCTGTCGGTGCCTCATCCAGTCGTTGATCTGGATCTTCGTCCCCCAGGAGATCCAGCCTCTCCCCTTCTCTCCCTAGTATGCATGTTATCATGGCTCTCTCTCTCTCCCACCGCGTGTTTGTTTGTTTGTTTCTCCTCTCTGTGTGAATGGTGTTGTCCTCTTCTCTGTTTGTGTGGCCTGTCCTCTTTCCAGCCTCCTGGATGGCTTGATCCATCCTCTTCACTTATGCTTTACAATCTACATTTTGTCATCATATTTGTAGCCTATATACTATGATTTTCTGTTGTGAATCTATTCTGTACACACGGCATCCATTGCATGTCTGTCCGTGCTGGGAGAGGAATCCCTCCTCTGTTGCTCTTCCTGAGGTTTCATCTATTTTTTCCCTGTTAAAAGGTTTTTTGGGGGAGTTTTTCCTCATTTGAATCGAGGGTCTAAAGACAGAGGGTGTTGTATGCTGTACAGATTGTAAAGTCCCTCGAGGCAAATTGTGATTTGTGATATTGGGCTATAAAATTCACTTGACTTGACAATTCAACTAGACTGGCTTTGGACTACAGTTAAAATGTATTGGATCATTTTCTGTGACTTTGTGTAGCCTATTAAATGTGCCTAAATATGGATATCAACTACTTTATGGCCAGCTAAATTAGGCTACAGTATAAGCACGGTAGATTTGTTCATCAGGTTGATTTACCCACTATAACAAAAATATCCTTATGTGTCTCCTGGAGGCTGCTCCTACATGTGGAAAGAAAATGTGTCCTTGGGGCAAAAAATTAAGTTACTTCCTGAAATTGTTGGTGGGGCGGGATCCATATCCTGACTCTCCTCTCCTGTTTATTTTTTTCCCCACTCCAGGATCCTGATACGTGGCTGTTTGGGAAAGCCGTGGTGACCGACAGTTAACTTCTGTGCTGCAGCTAGCGGGTCCCCGCCGCCCTCTGCAGCTGGGAGTCGGGTGAAACTCAGCGGCGCAAGCCTGCCTTCATCAGGTCGGCCTGGATGGCAGGGACACACTGGTGCAAAGACTGTCGAAACCACAAGGTATTTAAACACAAAAAAATGTCACATTCGTGTTGTAATTTGGTGTTAGCAATTTGCAGAGGTATCCCGGTCCGTAACGTTAGCACTAACTTACTCAAACTGACGCTAGTTTTAGCAGCATAACCGTTAGCGTTGGTTTGCAGTGATTGCATGTGTCGGAGCTAATCTCTTTAGCAAGCTATGAGTGTCTCCATGGCTATGAATATGTTTTCCGGCTAACGTTAGCTTGCTAACTTTTATCCACATACGTGAGAGTTAGCTAGTTTAGTATGTCGTTGTCCAAAGGGGAGTTTTCATTGTAACTTATTTTGCCACATTGTTTGTCAGTCTAGCACTGTGGCGTTTTGATTTTCTGTATATTTTATATCGCAGAGCAACTGTTGTGAGTTAACTGGTGCTTCATCTGATCGATTCTGTCCTGCTAACTCCCAGACAGGGAAATGATGAGCAGCATGTTTAGATGTTTCAAAGCACTAATAAATACCTGTTGTTACATTAAGCTGTAACCTTTCTGCTAAAGATGGATAATCAGTTGCAGTAATGTTAACGCTACTCTTTAACTTTTCACTGAGGCATGGCCAGATGTGTTCACAGGCAGCTGCCAAAAGGAAGCAAATACTGGAGCCTGGTGTTTCTGGAGTTTTGTTTCCCTGGCACAACTTTAACTTTTAACACAACAAGTATGTGTCAGCAGCTTTGCTGGTCAGAGTACCAACAAGTTTAATCTGTTTTCAGTTTAAAAAGTAACCATGGCACAAAATTAGCACCAACCACCAGCCAAATGCTGGTAAAATATGCAAGTGCCTGGTAGATTTGCTTCACTCACCAGCCAAAAATCTATTATATGTAATCTATTGAGTGGATTACACTGGCCATTTGGCCGGTGGAGAAATAAGTTAATTTTGCACCCTCAAAGTAGCTAACTTTCTAATTTGTTTTTGATTTTAGGTAGGTTGTTGAAGACTTCCAGAAATCAGTCTGTAATTTGTGAATGTTTTAGCTCCATAATTAGAGCCGGACTGATAAATCGGCTGGGCTGAAATATTGGCTGATATTAGCTTATCACAAATATACCAGCATTAAATATAAATGCAAGAAAAACGTTCATTGATTCAAGTTTTTCAATTGCGAGGATTTGCTACTTTGCTTTGTCTTACGACATAGAAAACTGAATATATTTGGGTTTTAGACAGCCAGTCAGACAAAACAAGCACTTTAAAGACTACCTTGGGCTTCAGGAAATTGTGACAGGGAATTTTTCACAATTTTCTTACATTTAACTTACCAAATAACAGACCTGATTAGTCGATAATGAAAATACTTGTTAGTTGCAGATGCTATTTAATGCATATTTAAATTTTTCCTACATTGTTGAAAAGGTGCAGTTTGTCTGAAAGTGTTCTCCTCTTGCAGCATTATTGGTTGCAAGTGCTTTTTGGACCGTGGAACGGATGAAAGGTGGAAGCTGTAGGAAGCCCGGCTGGGCTGTAGCTGCTCTGATTATCCCAGTTACCCTGCTGGTGCTGACCTCCAGGGGGGCATTAAGCAGCCAGAAGATGACACAAACATCTATGGCTCATGCAACGGCGGCGGCTGCAGGACCAGGCCCCAGCCTGACAGATGACCTCCCAGGCCTCCGGGCAGTAGCAGACTTCTTAGCCAGCGAACAAGCTCATGTTTGGCTCTTGTCCCTGGTGGGCTCTGTTGCTGTTGGCCTCAGTGGGATTTTCCCCCTGCTTATCATTCCCATTGAAGCTGGAGCAGCCCTCAAAACAGAAGGTAAGAGATAGCAATATGTAACCTAAACATGCCTGTGAATTTGATAACTCACAATACTATACTATCACAATATTTTGCTTATGTTAAAATATTGATAACACAGCATAGACAATTCTGTAATATGCAATAGTTTGCAAGACATCAATTATACAGCATGATGTCCGTGTAACTGAAGAGAAAAGTGGCCCTTTAAATGGTAATGCAATTTTTCGAAAAGTACTGTATCCGTGTACTGCATCATTGTAATAACAAGACTATTTGTAGTTTCAGCATTAAAAATAGGTTTAGTTTTTTTAATGCATACACGTCAACATGAACACAAATGGCACCATCTAAATGTTTAAACAGCTATAAACTGACAAAAGACTGAAGTGTTGAAAGCAGAAGAGGTCAAAGTTCAAATTTCTGCAGTAAAAGAAGGAAATATCTCCTCCTATCGCCTCATTAACCCAACAGAGTAGATCATGTTTTTGGTTCATACTTGATGCATTGCAGGAACTATGGACAGGGCATCTGTCTGCCCTGGCATCCACATTTCTCACAAATATACATGTAGAATTCCAGCTCTGTAGTAAATCTCAGCTCTCCACACTTTCTAATGAGAGAAAACAACCCCAGTGGGATCAAGAAGTAGTTCTTCTGGGTCTTTGTCAGCCAGTCCTACCTTCTTCATTTCATTTAACATTTTACATGGTGCACAACCTTAAAGATCCCATGAAATTGGAACTTGAACCTCCTGGAAAAGAGAACATCTTCAGCGGTGACCTCATGAACTCCATTGCATGCTTTTCTGCATGAAGCATGAACATGCCTTAAAGTATAAATGAGTCTGAAGGCTTTGAAAGCAGGCTGCCCAGTAAGTGATGTCAATTTACAGAAAACCTTTGCTGAAATTGTGTATTTCCTTTGGAGAAGTGAGCAAACAAAATGAAGATTCAACAAGCCGTTGTCTTTTGTATATTTATAAAGAAAAGAATGAAACAATCAGATGAAATGATAAATAAGAATAAAAAGTAAATGAAAGGGGGGTGCAGGAGAGCACACACAGTCAATCCAAATCAGCTGAAGGACAGAGATCATACACCAAAATGCATATGAAGCGTCTGACCAAGAAGTGAAGATGCTGTCACATACTCATAACCTCACAATACACAGACAGACATATCAGAGTCCGGAATCACCTCTGACAAAGAAGTTTTCCTGCCCAAGGCTGGAAACCCAGGGCAGACTGTTCCCCAGACTGCAGCTGTCTTTTCCCCTGATTACAAACAATTTGTCCTCCCGCCATAACCAACCAAGATACCAATGTACCTTAAACAGAGATTACCTAAAATAGAAATTATCTAAGTATGTAGAATTAAGACTGATTAACAGGAAAAACAAGTTATCATACTAAACATATCTATGAGACATAAAGAGAGAGTTTTAATTACACTAAACATATCTAGCAAGAAAGGAAAAGAGAAATTTTGCCCTTACATCAATTAAAAGGACACCCTGCTCCTCACCAAATAAAATTGAATGGAAAAATATACAGTGGAAAAAATGCTAAAAAGGAAAGAAAAAGGCACTATGTGTAGAATTTGAATATTCTTGTGTCTTGTAGCCCCAGAGGTACCTTTTAAACAAAAATAAGAGTCTACAGCCATGCTAGCGGCTCTGTGAGACTGTACTGAGGCACAGTGGTGATTTGAGCTAAATGCTAACATCAGCATGCTAATATGCGCACAATACTAACATGCTGATGTTTAGCAGATAACATTTTAGCATGCTAACATTTGCTAATTAGCACAACACACAGAGAGTACAGCTGAGGCCGATGCGAATGAAACCAAAGTATTGGAACAATACAAAATTTTGACCTGATGGTGGCGCTAGATGAAAAGTTAAAGGATCAGCAAAGTTATCTGTCTGTTGGTCACACTAGATGAGAAGTCAGACGACCACCGACATTTGTAGGATTCTTCCTCTGGGTGTCTGTACAAAATGTCATGACAGTCCATCCAATAGTTGATGTTATTTTAGTCTGGACTGAAGTGGTGGACAGACCGACGTTGCCGTCCATAGAGCCATGCTGATAGCGTGTCTCGAACAGACACTGTAGCAGACAGCAATGCACACTTGTTGTGCCCAGTACAAATACTTTATCTCCTATTTGAACTGGTCTGTATTAACAGCAGCTTCATTTGGTTGATTTTTGTTCCTTAACTTATGCTTAAAAAGTGCATTTCAATCCACTCATTTGTATGCACAATTTCAATGTGCGCATTAAAAAAACCTGAGTTGAAACGCTTCAATAGCCATGCTGATAGTTACTGCAGGTCAGCCTGAGGCCTGCAGCCTCTTGAGCGGCCCCACCCACAGGAACGTGGCATTCCAGATGTATTTTAGTCCGTGGGTTTTCAAGTGCAGTCCTGACCGGAGGTTAGTCATTACTGAGGGAACTCCTAAAGCATGAAAAATGTCTGTGAAACACACATGAGTCAGCGCTGTGTATATTAGTAGCCTGAGCCAGAGACACTTTTGTGGATTTGTTTGTGTGTCATGTTTTACATGTTAAAACATAAAGAATTAATCAGCAGAAAAGGTGCATTTCAAAAAAGAGGAAGGAACTGTACAGCTGTAAATTCTTATTCGTGGCTGTGATGTATTTATTAAACACACTCTACAGTAATGGCTACTTTTCTTTCTTTGTGTTTTCTCAGCTGGATGCCAGAAGCTGAAGCAGCTCTTGAGCTTTGCTATTGGTGGTCTCCTTGGAGATGTATTCCTTCACCTCCTTCCTGAGGCGTGGGCGCTCTCTGGCTCTTCAGGTGGGTCACTTTTCCACCAAAACCATCACCACCTTTGTATTTGAAGGATTTATTATTTCTTTGACCCATTCTTCCCTCATAAAAATACATGAAAATAAAATAGTTCTAGTTGAAATTGGCTAATAATAAGTTTAATTATAATTGTACATTTCATTAAAATTATAATATAAAACTATATTATTACTGCTCCATTGCCTTGCTTTACTAGTAGTCTGCTTAACACCTTCTCACATACAACAAATACCAGTGAAATATATTAATTATGCATTACATAGATTTCAGAATGTAAATATTTATTTTGCAATGGGATTGCATCTCTCTGCTTCCATCCTAGCTGGTAAACAGAACCACTACATGACCCAGGGCCTGTGGGTAATCGTTGGCCTGTTGTCCTTCCTTCTCCTGGAGAAGATGTTCCCGGACCAAGGCAGCCAGGAGGATCCCACTTCAGATTCAGACCTGAAAAATGAAATAGTATGTTTTTAGCAGAATATGCTCATTGCTGTCCACAGGAGTCTCACTGCACACAGACATGTCAATACAAGCCTCCACATGTTTTTGTTTTCAGTGTTTTGGTGACTGTAGCATCAGATGACCTACTGTACAACCAGCCTATCAGTGATCTCGTCTAACAGGAGGGAGTTTAAAGGAATAGTTCGACATTTTAGGAAATACGCATATTTGCAGAGTTGGATAAGAAGATCAATTCTACTTTCACATCTTGTCATCACCGTGAGTTTGCCAGGTAGCCAAGAAATAACCTCCACATGTGTCGTTTTGTACAGATTAAACAAACGAGATATTATCATTTTAATTATTGAGCTTTAGAGGTGCTGGTAGGCAGATTTTGTTACCTTTGGACAGAGCCAGGCTAGCTGTTTCCCCCTGTTTCCAGTCTTTATGTTAAGCTAAGCTAATCATACAGACATGAGAGTGGTATCGAGAAAGCAAATAAGCGTATTTCCCAAAATGTCAAACTATTCCTTTAAGATCCTCTTAGTATAAATAATTATGAAATGGATGTTTATCAATGAGCAGACTAAACCATATGAGATAGTGTCAACTCTGTATTGGGTTGAAACAGCTGTTCATATTTATTATTTAATTAGTGAGATGCTTGTCCCAGTCAGCATCAAAGTTGAAGTTTATTGTTTAGAGATTATATTATAAATAGTGTAATGTGTAGACAATGAATGGTTGGTTGCAGTCGGTTTGTAAAGGCCATCTCATCTTCCCTCCTGTCTTTGTTTTTCCAGTGAGGGAGAAGATTTGAATCCACGGCTCAGCTCCTCCACTAGGGTCTATTTTTAGTGCCAGGATGAAGCAGCTGCTTTAGCCATTTCAGCGTCCACAGGAGAGCACTCAGCTTATAGACAGAGGCAACAATAGACAGGGAACGAGTGTGTGTGAGAGACAGAGAGGGAGGTTAGATGTATTTTGGTCTTGAAAATACTGTGTGTTTAGGTGAATCTTACCAAAAGCAAGGACTTTAACAAGCTGAACTTGAATTGGGTCAGTGTTTTTGATGGATGCATCATATGTGTGGAGAGCTACAATCCTTGATGTGAAATGGGAAGAAGGTATTTTATCACTTTCTTATTTTAGATCATTTTAAATTCCTCATTAAAGAAAACTCACAAGGTGTTTTGCAGTGACAATTTAGCTCTGATCTGTTTTACAGCAGGAGGAGATTTATAGCCCTGAAAACTTATCACCCTTTATTACTTCCTCATGCTTCAATCATAGACATGGAGCAAAGATTTCTTTTGCCACAACCAGAAGACACCAGTCTGTTTCCCTCTCACTTAATTTGACTATCAGTCTAAATGGCAACGTAAGTGGTTTCTGAATGAGGGAACAAGGAAGTTGGCTGTTCTCGGAAAACAGAGGCTATAACCAGAGATGAATCTGTCTCTTCTTCTATATTCAAAATATAAACATGTTGAACAGTGTTGGAATTTAAGGGTCATCTGTTATGTCTGAAAAATAAAGCAGAAGTACACATTTTTTGCTTATTACCGCGTATGTAGGAAGTTGGAAAAATAATCAGGACTTTTTTCAACAGCTGTTCTTCTGGCAGTGGGTGAAACCCTTTGATGCACAGTGGGAGCTACAATAAAATGTTTATTGTACTGTGGAATTCAAGCTACCATTAACTTACTGTTTTTAGTAAGACTGGTGTTGTTAGTGGCCAAGGTGGGCAAGGTGGTTTTCATAGGGGAGACAAGCCCTTCCAAGTTAATGGCATATTACTGATGGTGGGCAGTAAGCACTGATGGGTAATGGGAACATAAAGATTATTTATAAAAAAAAACTTTGAAAATGTATAAAAAGGAGGTTGGGGTTATGGTGCACGTGGGGACAGCATGTTCATTTTTGCCTTGTTTTTCTTTCTTTTTTCTCCACAGACACAGTCTGATTCAGTTTTCAGTGGAAATTCAGTGGTATCACTCAGAAATGGGCACCATGCCGAGTCATGGAAATCCTCCAAGCAACAGAGTCTGCAGGAAAGATCAGAGAAAATCAAGGTAATGCTGACAACCAAAACATTTTCCACTTAACAAAAAAGACAGAAAAAGAGACACCACTGGGGGTAAACTCTTGATATGGGTTGCTTATGTAAGAGATGCATTTTTTGCTTCTTCAGTCCTCCAAACTGAGTCATGTAGTTGGTCATAACCAGCAGTTTAGTTGCCTCAATGAAACCAAAAAGATAAACTTAACACATCTTATTGGCCATTTTAAACTGTACAGTACATCCTGCTCATTAATACAACACAATGCTTTTATTACTCATTCATTTTTTATTATTCATTCGTCTTCAGCAAATATTTTGCACTGTCTTGCACATGGCATATTTGTACTTTCACATATATTTGTAATTTTTGATCTTGAAATTGTATCCTTTGTATTTCTTTTTTCTAATCCTTATTTTTCACACTAGTGTTTTAGCACGACCTGAGGAGCACGCCACATTTCACCACACATATTATTATAGTGGATGTGCAAATAAACCTTTTTTTCTCTGTAAACATACATGCCACTTAGGGATTCATTTATGTAAAAAGGTGGCTGGCTTATTAGTGATATCACAGATTATTAGAACATTTAATTCGGAGTCTGAAAAGCCATCCCTCACCTTTTGGAGAGACGTAGATAATCAAAACACAGCTAATCAGAAAGCAGAGAGGGGGTTAAATAATATGAAAAGCACATCTCAGTGTGGTTTTTAGTACCAATACATAATAAAAAATGAAAACGGTCAATCAGGAAAGAGGAACTGATTAAATCACATTACCACTTAAGGATCAACAAAAATATTTTATTTATTTAAATAGGTACTTTTCCAAAATATTCTGACATAAGTGGTAGAAAGTTAAAAAGAAAAAAAAGGAACATTTTAGGGGATATATATAACATCTGATTTACACTAAATTTGAGAGTCAAGTCCAAGCTACCAATCATGCCAATACAACTTTAGGATTACCAGACAAAAGCAAATAAATGTGTCGGTTGAGATCAACTGGATCAACTGCACACGAACAACAACAAAATCAGCTCAGAAATTCATGGTGCCTCACCAGCAGCTGCTTTTTTAGTGTTTTTGAGTTTCTTTGTCTTCTTACGCTTGACTCAGATTCCAGGTTTCCTCAGAGGAACGGATCATTTACAGCCTTATTTTAATGGGGTCAGACTACAAAGCTGGGAGTAACCTTAGCTGACATCACAAGACCAATTTAGTAATTGAAATTACAACTTAACTGATCAAATTTAACCAGAATTGTATCTTAAAAGAGAATGCTGTGAACGATAGATGATTACATTCCTGTTGACCATACTTATTGTAGTTTTGACTAATTAAGGGTAATGTGAGTAACAGTGGCATTATGTTTCATGTCTCACAGACAAGTGGATACCTAAACCTACTGGCCAACTGCATTGACAACTTCACCCATGGGTTGGCAGTAGCAGGGAGTTTCCTGGTGAGCAAAAAGGTAAGAAGCTGTGATATCAACCTCAGACTCAACCTAACCACTAACGCTAAAATACTATTTTCTGGAGAGCAGAAAATGTCTCATTCAAATGTGGTTTACACAAAAAAGATTTGTTTTCACCAGTGAATGAGAGCACCCACATTTTTTCACCCTGTGCTACATTTAGAGTAATATGCATGTAGAACGTAGATTATGAAGTTGCTTGTCTTCATTATTGTCTTAGATAAAGTTACAGTCTATAATTTGAGTTTTTAAGGCCTATAATAACTTAAAATATGCATCTGTTTTACGCCAGTCAGTAAATATTAATAAACAGGGTTCCCACGGTCATGAAACTCCTGGTAAAGTTATGAAATTAGAAAAACTGTTTTCCAGGCCTGGACATGGTTTGGAATTAACAGAATGTTTTGGAAAGGTTTTGAATATAGATTTATATAAAAATATGAAATTTTAAGACAAATCCAGTGTAGGTACCAGATATACTTGGTCTAGCAGATCTGCTCGGAGTCCTGCATTTACAGATGACGTAAAACATTGACACATTATGATTGGCTGTACGGTGGAAAGTGTAAGGATGCCGTGTGTTTGCGCCGCAGACTACCAAATTTTGATTGTGTGATTGTGAATAGCTATATAGGCCTACCTGTTTTAAACTACTTAAATAAAATCGTGGAAATGGGGTAAAATATTATGGAATAGTTATGGAAAAGTTTTGAAAATTCATTGGTAAAAATGTGTGGGAACCCTGAATAAAGTTTTGACAATCTCAAAATGCATCTAATATCTAATTCATGTTTAGTTATTTCATGCAGTCGGTCCTTAAATCAGAGGTTCTGACAGTCACTTTCACTACCTGCATTAAAACCAGTGAGGAAAGTGTGTTTTAAAACAGAGATAATGTTCTGCAGTTATGGGTCTGGGGCTTCAGTTATCAACAGTGTTTTGTGCTGAAAAATGATTCTAACCACACTGGTTTAGCAAATTACTCATGTGTGAGAATGTGATTACCTCACCGTGCATATTTATACATGAACTCCTGATTTTCATAAAGTGTAACTGCAGGTGAAATAGCTCCCCGTGGGGGTTGCAGACCAAATTAGCACCCAATCATGAAGTGACAATCATTGCCAATATAGTGCATACACTGACACTCGGCTGTCTGGCAGGTCAACATATAGAACAATTAAGTAGCAAGAAAATGAAAACACAACATTTACTTAGTTTATAATTTTGGAGCAATCTAAGTGTATAGGGAGGTATTTGACTGTAGAATTGTAACCCTACTAGATACAAATATGGTTTGGGGAAAACTCAAATCCTGTGGCCAAAGAAACCGATTAACACGAGATGTCGGACTGAATAAGAGACTGGTTGTTGTCCATTCAGTGTATATGTCAGGCCACATCTGCTATATTACAGGTTCAAATGTGTTGGCCTGCACTTAAAAGGTTGAGTATTAAGCAGGAGAGCTGCAAAATGGCCAAAGAGGAACGCTATAACACTTAATCAAAGCGAAAGGACAAAAATGTATCTGGGGACTTTGGACATATAACACCTCCCTTGTGAGTACAGTGTTTGGCAGCGTTTACTGGCTCACTGGCAGCAGTAGTACTTGTTGTATCAGCATTCCTACAGCCGTGAAAGTGGACCATTCATTACAGGATACAACAACCTTTTTCAGTTTGAAACTTATTCTTGTCGTATTATCTTACGGGCTCGTTCAAAATGGGTGCACTTTAAACTGCAGTAACATGGATTCGTGTCGCTTCAGTAGGTTACTGTATATTTGTGGCTGTGGGAAGGAGAGAGTCCAGCTGGAGGAACATAAGGCTAGCA